>JARJDU010044577.1:0-11004 GCA_030264695.1 Lissagria laeviuscula
CCATGTCTGGACTAGAACATGACACATATCACATTATGAGCTTTCCGTTTGTACAAAAACTCAGCTCAAATTCAGTTGTGACGTCAACTGAGCAACTGATCAAGCTGTAGAACTGCTGGTTTTGTGAGTGCAACTACTTAGTTTCAAAAAGTAAAGTTAGAGCTAACTGTTGTGCACAT
The DNA here is from genome assembly GCA_030264695.1 of Lissagria laeviuscula. Classification (NCBI taxonomy): domain Eukaryota; kingdom Metazoa; phylum Arthropoda; class Insecta; order Coleoptera; family Staphylinidae; genus Lissagria; species Lissagria laeviuscula. The sequence goes on from JARJDU010044577.1 coordinate 180, forward strand.
TTCTATATAGCTGATGCTGTATGAAGGATTGCAGATCTCACGCTACACTTACTCACTTGACTATCTATTTGGTCGTTTCTTTTGATCTGAGAAAATGACATCATTACACTGAGTTTAGCAGCTAATTTAGCAAGGTCACAAGTGAGTTTTTGTTCAAATGGAATGCACCTAGTATTTTCTGTGAGAAGGATGGAAAGCCAAAAATAGATTACTAGATTGAAGGGTTATTTATCCCAAATTTAGAGCCGCTTTTAAGTTCCTTAGTATTTCTCACCAAAAATGACAAAACCTTTATTTTCAGTTTTTGGCCTATAACTCCAAACATCCTTGTCTAAAGTACAAAGTATTATATAGCAAAAGAACTGTTTTTCTAAGCTTTACCCAAAGATTATGGTTGATATACATACACATATGAGCATTTGTTGAAATATGATTTGTACATGTGCGATATGGTAACGCAACAATTTGACAAAAATTTGGGCAAAATTAAAACTCCTGAACTAGGAATCATATAAAAATGGTCCATATACCAAAATGTGTGTCTTGAGTTGCTCTTGGCAATGACAATAATGCTGTTTCACCTTGTATAGTATTTCCTCACAAAAACTACAAAAAACACCGTTTTTGGCATCTCTATGGTTTTTGGTCTATAACGCTAAACATTCTGAACCAAAACACAAAATAGTATATACCAAAATAATCGTTTCTGTCTGGTGGTCCATATACCAAAATATGCGCCTTAAGTCGCTCTTCACACAGACATTAAAGCCGTTTCTCAATCCCTAGTACTTCTCCTCGAAAATGAAAAAAACCCTCAATTATTAGCCTTCTCTACGGTTCTTGGCCTACACCTTAAACCTATAACTCAATCCAAAAATATATGATTGATCATGTATATTTTTTTACAAACAAGCATTATTGTAACAAACAGTAACACACAATTTTGCCTTCTAAGAGCAGTATTTCCGGGATTTTAACCAAGTTACACAGGCAATCCACGTAGGCCAAGAAGCCTTTCTGATCGATATTCATGTGGCATCGCAATATAGTCAGCGAAAATAAAATGTGCTTCCGTGTGTGAATGCCAGAAGAGGTGGTCTCTTCATTTTATCTTGCCGAAGCAGTTACCAACCCTCCTCACATCTTCTTGGTAGGTATGCAACATATAGGGATACATAACAACCGCCATTAAAAATCAAACGTGTTAGCACAACCACCGCGCCGTTAGAATTTAGCAACTGCAAGTTCTGCTGCCATCCAATGCAAGCGGAGCATCGTTGGTTGCTTGCATTGCGTCGCATCGCATGGAACAAGCGTTGTGGGTTGCTTGCATATTATTCTGCTCGCTTCCTCATAGCACCAGTAGCAGCAGTACGGAGATAAATGAACTCCCACCTGGTGGCTAACCAAGTGCGAAACTTGAGTTCACGTGTCGAATATAAAATTACATTTGGTTGCATAGATAGTGGCGCATGGTCTAAAAATGCATGTATTTAACATGTCACCTAACCTAGCCTAACTTAGTAATGCTTTTTCTTTATTCCCAAGAATTCCTTTCTTTCCTTTTTTATTATTTTTCGTCTTTGTCGAAGTAAAACTTGACCAAAACCAGATAAGAAAAAAGTACACACATAGTGGGGTATCTTATCCGCCCGTTGATAAGACCTTTAGGGCCTGATAAATGGCGTCATTTGTAAATGACGGCGGAGCTCCAGCTTTCGGCCCTAATTTCATCGCATCGCAAATTTCTTTCTGCGTTCCTTGGGTTTGCGCGCAATGGCAGTTTGTGTGGTGCTGCTCGTGGTTGCCTCGCAGCGGTGCGGCTGTGCGGCGGCAGCATCGGCCTCTCATTTTTCTTTTTTCCGCTTTCCCTTCAATTTTTTTTTTGCGTGATTTTTTCCTGCCTTACACACCACGACCACCGATCCTCTCGGTTTTCTCGGTTTCCGCAGATTTTTACTTGAAATTCATAAGTAAATGTAATGTGTTCATAAGGAAGACATGATGAGTGTATGTGTAGAGCTCTTTGTGAAGGGTTTGTGTGTTGGCATTTGGGTGTATGCGGTGTGCATAGTCCTTTGTAGTATCCTTCTCTAATCGTGTATGCTATCACTACGTTCGTTATTTACGACTTTCCTAAACGTTTTAAAAATTACCATGAACGTATGTAGGCACTGGTTGAAAGATATATCAGACGGTATTAGGATCAGTTTACACTTGCGAAGAAGAAGAAGAAGAATGTATTGTTTGAGGTAGTAGTCTGCCAACTTATTACAAGAAGAGTCAAATATGTACAATATGATGATTAAAAATATTTTTGAGTGCTAAAGCTGTTTATTTGTTTATTCTTGGTCAGAGGTGTAATTAGGGAGGGCAGAGATGAACAGCTGTTTCCGGACGCAGCACCAAGGAGGCGCCAAATTAATGTAACTTTTATAACTTTTATAGTTTTATAGATTGACAAAGTGCAAAGCACGATACAAAATATCATCAATGGCGGTGACGTAAAAAAAAGGTCAACAACAATAAGTGGACTCATAATCCAATAAACCGGTGTGAAAATAGTAGTCCACTTAGTCACAGTAAGCTAAAAAAAAGCTCACTTAATAAATTTTTAGTCAAAAAATTAATTTTTTTATATACTTTAAAGCGATCTAAACTTTTATTTGTTTACTGGCGCAAGCAACTCTAGTTACGCCCTTGCTCTTGGCTCGTAATCCATACCAGCGCATGGATATTTGAGCTAAGCCGCACTTAAGGGGAGACTAAACTATAAGACATTGAAGAAATTTTTGCCGTTTTGTGATCATTAGAAATGTCTAGAATAATGAATTTAAACTATATTTTGGTATATAACATTGTTGCAAAGTTTTAGCGTAAAGCAGACTTGAAACATTTACTCGGTTTTTCTCAAAACCATATTTTTTCAACTAGTTGTACAAAAATCGCGGAATCTATCCATTTGATTTGGCTTATTTTATGCTTTCAAAAGGTCAAAATTAATTCTCTATCATGTAGCATTGTGAATTTTAATATATTTTAAGTTTTTGATTTTATATTATCATTTAAAGATCGATTAAAAAAAAATATTTAAGCTTGATGGTAGAAAATTCGATTTAGTTTCGGTTTTTATAAGTCTGTTTTTCCAGTTCTTCGCAAATCATGCTGCCTGCGAGAGGCAACATTCTAGAAGCCATCCACGGATGCAATTGCCAAGACAATAGAAACCAATATATATTAACAAGAAAAAATGTTTTGAAGAAGTAAAAATGTTGCTCTGGAACATACAAACAGCCCGCAATATTCACTTTATTTTATAATACTAAATATGGCTCATTTAAGAAGCTCATTTACCCTTCAAATTGTTTCTCCGGGGGGTCCGGTTTGAAGCGGGCAGGGAGGAAAAGGTGATGCAAAAGACAGCAATACAATCATGGATTCCGATGACTACGGCCTAAGTAAATGAGACAAAATTTGCTTTCGGCTCGTGACTGATTACTTGGGTATTTGATATTTTTACAAAATTCGTAAAGTAAATTATTAAGCGGTAAATAATATACGACTGTACCCAGGTCAAATTTGCAATTTTTGTCTTCAACTCGATATATAAGCCGCTGAAGTTAAAATACATTTTTTCCGATTTTCTAAATTAATTTTAAATTATTTAAGATTTGAAAAAGTAAAACGATAAGAGCATAGTTTTTGGCGGCTATAAAATTACACAAAAAAGTTTGCTATGCCAGTTTGGAGACAAATGAACCTCTTAAAGGCCAGAAAAAATTACATTATTTACATTTTGTTGAAAACCTATTTATCGTACATTTTAGTACACTATTTGTATTGAGCGACAAAATAATAATATTTTAGCAAAGAAAAGAAACTCTCCTTTTATTGTAAATTATTATTATTATAAATAAATAGTAAGGTGTCATTAAAAATGTAAATATCATGCAACAGTATGCAATAGAATCGTGTCGCAATAAAATTTCACATTGAACGCATTGATAACGTTTGAAGATGACGAAGATTGACGAATGGCGCGCGCGCGCGCGAATGACTCGCAACAGGCGAACGGGGTACGTGCGCGACTCAGTACACTTGTGATCAGCATGCGCAACGTACGTCAACTTAACAATTTTCAGTAATAAATAACAATATTCCCAAAACATGATCATTACACTATTGCCAATCGTTGTAAGTAGTACCTATGAAATTAATCTTGCACTTAATTGATACATACAAGTTGTAACATATAGATAAATCAGTGTATTAAAGTGATTTTGTTTCTGAGCTCCCGCGCCACCATCTTCCGCATGAAACAAGTGCTTGTGTTATTGCCGTGTTCGCATATAGCAATTGATGGGAATACTCGTAGATACACATTGCATTTATTGATGTGCAGTATATATAGCTATGCGTATAGGTAGATAATATAAACATACACAAGCATTGGTATAATAACAAGTGAAATTAGTTGTGATTAGATGTGATATTGATGGGTGAGTACAATGTGAAAATATGAAATTTAAATAGCATGTACAATAATTCTCCATTCGATTTTCTTATAAGCGGATAGGTTCTATGTATGTGATAGTTGAATATGTCGGTAATACAGTTTTCATCCTAGGTGATTGGCTGCGGGAGATTTTGCGCCATAAGTAACTTTATGTCAAATGCATTTGACCTCGCAAAAACTGCAAGTAACCTAAAAATTATTGTTGATATTACGTTGAAAACAATGCACAAGATTTTGGTTTATTAGTACAAATAGAATGTGCAATAATCATTATAACAAAAAGTTGTCTAAATTCTGCGTTCGCAGGACAAGTGAGTTTATATTTACAGAAAAACATACATTTTCTAGAAATATCCTCATCTTTATTTGATTGTTTTCATCCGCGGGATAACTTGTATAACTTGTTGATATGTGTTAATATGTTTTAGTTTCTTATGAACAGAGCAGAGACAAAATAAATAAAATGGAATAAGAAGAATCTCACACAGGTTTTTATAACAAATTACGAGTGTAATAATAGCAGGTTTGTTATACTTTCGGCAGGGTGTATATAGTGAGATGCCGTACGTGTCGAAGAAGGCGACTTAAAGGGTAGCTGAGTGCCTGTAAATCAATCGGGTGAATTGTGCAATTGCCTCAGCTCGCGTTTGCATCGCGTCGCGGATTTGCTTAATCCGTGATTCATCTAAACCTTCACTCGCGATCGCGTCTTATTAAATAACCGTAATTATTAGTGCGATAATGCACTTTGATAAATGTACTCATTGTTATTTCTATTTGTTTTGCAGATATCTTCGTGGTAATGGATCCCAGGTCGCGATTCGTTGTTCGTTGCGCGTAGATACACGTCGTAGTCGCGAAGTACCTGGAGAGGTGTAACGAAATACTCATCGGGTTTTTAATGCTTCAGAATAGTAGACCACACCGGTTAGCTTTGCGAAAGATGGGTCGTGCCATGTCCCCTTTCACTTTCTCACTAATAGGGCAGTACGTTTCTCAAATTTACTAGAATTATCAAAAAAAAATCTTGGTTTTGAGAAATTTAATTAAATTTCCCGATTCGAGTGCGCGTTTTGCATTAATTTCGCGTTTAAAACACCCGGATAGCTAAAGAAATTGGATCACCATGTCCTTTTTCACTGATAGGGCAGTACGAATACATTCAGTGCCGATAATTAATTATTTATCGATTAAAGTGCGAGATAAATGATTGTGATTAGTCAACTTGTGACTACAAATGTATCAAATCGTAAGGTATAATTACATTTGTTTATACTTTGCAAAGGTTTATTAAACATTAACACATTCTTTCGTTCTAGAATTTTCATTCATTGGAGGCATGTGACTACAAGCTACCTTCACTGGACAACGAGGGAATAGAATCAATGCTTCCTCCTGATAGACGTTGGCAGAAACCCGTCTTTAGAAGCCGGATGCGGGTAGGTTCTTGTAATGCCTCTAATTGGAGGGTGGTGGAGAGAGTATTCCTGGTTGACGTACCTTATTGTACGGTTGGCCAGGGGATACTACTCGAAGCTATGACCTTGGTTTTGGGCTAATCCACTCAACATTGCTAGTGAGCCGAGATGTCACAAACGTAAGTAGAAAAGGTATATCCCCAATTGGCAAGCAAACAGTTTGCAACATTTGTGTCGCCGTGTTTTCAACACATCCCTTGCAATTTGGTCGACTACGACTAGGCTGTTCCATGCCCAGATCTGCTGCTTTTTGCAATTTGGGCATGGGATGGTTCATCCTAAATTAGAATCATTTAACGTATCGCGTGCAACCGCGAAGTTAGCAAATATATAGATTATTTTTAATTATTTTTCGTTCGTTGTAACGCGTTCCCTATTTTATTTATATGGAGAAGTAATCAAGGTTAATAAATGTTTAATAAGCTGAGGAATTAAATTTTAATACCAGGATTTTTTCAATTTTTTAAAGATTTATTCTAAATTAATAATTCGGATATTAAAAGTTGGTTATATAAAATTACGTAATTAGTTTATTCAATAACTAGCTGGTTCCCCAGCGTTGCCCAAGATCTTTCAGTCTAACCTAACCCTTTTCCGTACTATCCCCCACCCCACCAACTTTTATTTTTAATTTTTTATGATTATTTTTTTATTTGACTTGATTTTGTAATATAATTATTTTTTCTTTAAAGTAATCCCTCACCCTTTTTACATATAGAATGGTTTCCCAATTTTGGCATGCTCTGCTTTTGTAATGTTTTTCTGCTCATTTAACCTCTTAAGTTTTTAACCTATCTATATTTGAGGGTTGTGTTACCTTCTCATGTACCATCTTCACCCTTATCAACATATATTTTTGTTTATTTTTTTTATTTGACTTGATTTTGTTACATTTATTATTTCTCTATCATAGTGAACCCTCAACATCTTATATTTTAAGGGTGCGTAACCCTACCTATGTTTTTCTACCATTCATTTATAGTATGTATAATAATTTTGGTTCAATTTGGTACAAGCGTGAAGATTTGCATAGACTTTGAAAATTGAAACAAACAAACTTACAAACATTAATTTTTATATATATACTAGCTGGTTTCCAGGCGTTACCCGAGATCTTTTAATTAAACCCTTAATTTAACTATTTTCTCTACTACCCTCCACCCTAAACCACCTTTTATTTTTAATTTTTTATGATTTTTTCTTTATTTGACTTGATTTTGTAACATAATCTTTCATAACATAATTTTTTTTTAAGTAACTCCTCTCTTTTTTTTATTTCATTGGAGCGTAACTCTGCTTGTTTTTTTTTTTTTTACATATAGTATGTATACCAATTTTGGTTTGCTTTGCTGTTTTCATAGTTTTTCTATTATTTAACACTCAAATTAAAAATTACCTTTATTTGAGGTGAGTTTTATTCCTTCCAGTATCGCTCTCATCATCATCAACATATTTTTTTAAAGTTTTTTTTTATTTGACTTGATTTGGTATCATTTTAATTTTCCTCTTATAGTAAACGTCCTCTTTTTTTATTTTAGGGATGCGTAACTCCGCCTGTATAATAATGCATGTATGCATGTATAATAATTTTGGTTCAAGCGTGTAAATTTGTATAGGTTTTGAAATTTGGAACAAACATACTTACAAACATTCATTTATATATATGTTAGCTGGTTTCCCGACGTTGCCTGAGATCTTTTAAGTTAACCCTTAATTTAACTTTCTCTCATACGACCCCCCCCCTACCCAAAACAACCTTTTTTTGATTTTTTATAATTTTTTCTCTATTTGAATAGATTTTGTAACATATTATCATTTTTTCTTTAAAGTAACCCCTCACCCTTTTTTATTTCATTAGAGCGTAACTTTGCTTGTTTTTCTCTGTTTACATATCGTATGGTTTTCCAATTTTGGCTTGCACTGCTTTTGTAATGTTTTTCTACTCATTTATTTTCTAAGTTTTAAACCTATCTATATTTGAGGGGTGTTTTACCTTTTTTGTACCATCTCCACCATCTAGTAACTTTTAAATTTTGCAAATTTTCTACCTAATGACAATCCATGAACAAATATTATTAATTCTCTATTCGATTTTTATTGTAACTGTTAACATCTACGATATTTGCATTTGCCATATGTTTCTGCAATAAAATTATTTATATCTTCAGTTAATTTGAATACAGTTATTTTACATCAAAATCCAGCTTTTTCAATATTAACCTTGACTACGTCTCTCAGATATTAATGTAAGACCGGGCGTTTTGTGCACTTCGTACAAGTTTATATGATAAATTCGCGAATTTGATTCTGGTAGAATCGCATAACGATTCTGTATTGCATATTGATTCGAATTAGCTGCCAGAAATATTATTGCATGTCTCAAATCACATTTCAATGCACTACAACATCGGGCCGTATTTAGCATGTTAATTGTATTTACTAATCATAATGTATTTCTTTCAGATTGTCGTGTTAAATGTTGGCCGCATTGCTTGCAATGTTGGACCAACAGCCAGACGTTTGCCAGTTAGGCAAAAAGAGGTCGCAAGCATATATTTATTACTTATGTGGTATTTTCGGGCAAATCGTTTGCCACTCTTACAGATCGCTGTCGGTTTGCGTTTTTAGCTCTGATAAGGCGATCTGAATCAATTGCAATATTGTTAGATATGAATACTGGCAGGTTATACTAGGCGCGATAGTATAAGTTTCGCATCTTTCTCTCACCCATCTCACCCTTTACCCTATTGCTTGATATATATGTATATTTATGTATGTGTTAATCAATTTCCGTTTCAGAGTCCTCGCAATTGTTTAGTACCGCGATAAGAGTTCTTGAGTAGGCAGGGTTCGTTTTAGGTCCTTTATCCTTATTTTTTGCAGGTACACTAATCCGTTCTCTTTTAGGGTTCAATAGACAAATTGGCTAATGCATTTGATCGCGGATATTGAATAATGCAAGTGGCATGAAGTCAAGTAAATTCGAATCGTTTAATTAATTAATTAATAGCGTAATGGCCAAGTTGTCGCACAATAAATTTTTTTACATATTAATTACATTTATGTGCTTATATCGTTTCCACTTCTATCCAACATTCATATTTCAGGTATTTCATGTAATATACTTCTCTTCTTCTCTATTTTATTTTTAGGTGATACTACAATAATATTAATTATTTTAATTTGCAAGCATTTTTAACGTAATCCCAACTGCCAATTATTGTAGTATTTAAATAAAATTGGTTTTACTTATTATTCTTTTGTCTTATCCCTTATGACGTTTTGGGGAATATCGTGCCAAGCTTGCGTCCTGCTTTAGGGATATAATTTTGGAACTTCCAAAATCCTAATTTGCAATTTTTAAAATCGTTCAAAAGCATAAGATGTTTATAATTAACAAAATAACAGTCTTTCTATCACTTCAAAATAAATACACTCATGTCTCGATTTAACGGATCTCGATTTAACGGGTATTGGCTTTAACGGACAAATTATAGTTCGACGAACTGGGTGTGAACTATGGCGTGTTAGCAATACTATTGCTTGGGGAACGTTGTCGACTGTTGTGATCAAATTGTGATTTTGTGATTGAGTAAAACAAACAAAAGTCTTAGTTAATTCGGTTAAATCAATGGATATTTCATAGTTCACTGTCAAAGAAAGCTTCTTGTGAACAGCTTACGTTGCTGTAGATTTCTGTGTGAAGGCGCGTCGGCAACTTCATGATCTTCAACGTATGTGCATGAATAGACTTTCGATTTAACGGATTTCTCGTTAAACAGACAAGGATCGCCCACTATTAGTCCGTTAAACCGAATCATGATTGTATTAAAAAAGAAATGTAAATACCGTCTTCTTGTTAGTTGCAGCTTTTCGAACAAATGCTTAATCTAGTTATCTAATCTTACATAGCCAAGTATATCTTAAATTTATATAAACTTTTCACTAAATGTAAACTTTCCTTTAGACAAAACTTCTAAATAAATTTTCACAAAATGTCATTTTCAACACATGTATTTGTTGTTGTACCTAGATTTTCGTTTAATACTAAAACGCCAAGAGACTAGTTGAGTAACGACGCCTCACGAGCGTGAACGTCCATCGAAATTTATGCTTTAAGTTTAAGCGCATTTGCAAGTTGAAAATTTATGTCCGATTACTACTTCCGCCTTCCGTTTCTCTTCGGAACGAAGCATGGGCCTAGTCTAGCATGTTCAGTTGCCAAGTTACCATAAAAACTTGCTCGTGTGAAACGCGTTTCGAACTTAAGTCGCGTCCCGAGATACTACTGCAATCAACAGCTACCGGCATTTTGTTAATTAGTTATCTCGTTAAACGATTATTAACCAAGCGGGACGATGCGCGCGATTTGCAGGTTAAAATGTCGTCTAGCCGTAACGTTGACTAATTATTTTATTTATCAAAGTCAATAATTACTAATTTTCTGAGATAATCTGATATTTAATAAATAATTAAACAACACAGGTTGCAATAGATCGATTTATATAGATAAGCTGTTCAAAACGATGGAGAACGCTTTCATTTTTAAATTTGTTAGACAATCTTTTGGTACCGTACCTATTTAAATACAATGGAGAATTTAAGGAGACGAAGACGAAGGAGAGGAAGAAGCGGTGAAATTGCTTTATTCATTTGTGATGAGGCACGTCTGGGAAGAGTTGCCAAAAGTGGGTTTTAGTTATGAGCGTTTAAAGCGAAAAAAATTAAGTGTACTAGAGCGCGATTTTAATTTTAATTTGAATGATTAATTCGGGGAGTTGCTGTATCATGGAGAAGATGAAGAAGAAAAAACTAGGGAAAGAGTAAAGAC
>JARJDU010044587.1:0-11400 GCA_030264695.1 Lissagria laeviuscula
TGCACAAGAATCCCATAGAACTTACTGCCGTACTGAATGGTTTTATTTGCTTGCAAATTCAATTCTAAGTCCGAAAATTTAAAAAGTAATTTTGCTGGCTGCAGGATTTGAACCTGCGAATACCTGATTCACAAGCAGGTACTATAGCCATTGAGCCAATAACTCTTCTTGTTCAAACAAATTTGGCAGTTATATTTTAAATTATGTTTTTGTTGAACTATATTATAATTACCTGTTGGATCATAGAAAACAATAAATGCTACAAAATCCAAACCAACAACGAAACCTTCGCTGGTCATGTAGTTATGATGAGCCAAACCGTATCCCGTGAAGAGTTCTATTTGGGAAATTTGAAGGAAAGAATGCAGTCGAAAGACTTCCATAATTAATTGGATGAAGTGGTTAGTGCTAAAATCTAGAAAAAAAGTGATTGGAATAAACTTGCACAAAACAGAGCGAAGTGGTGGAAACGGCCACCCCAATCCTTAAATTAGGCTGCAGATTCATTGGCTAGAGCGTGAAATAGACAGATAAATTCAAGTTAATACAACTGGCTGTCCAGAATTTTCCGTCCTACCAAAATTAATATATGACCTAAAATATTAAACCACATTTTTAATTAGTTAGGACCTATTTATTTTATAACAAATACCAATTAAAATATATTTAATTACAGTTATACATGCATGGGACTTAGTGATGGTGATCCAAATTCAACTTGAAGATATTTGTTGAAGTTGAACGCAGTTTTTCACCTGTTACTTCTTGGGTATCGAATCGAGCAATGATAGCAGTGCCCAATTTTGGTCTTCATCTTCAATCGGAAATTTTGTCGTCCTGTGTTTATTTAGTTAGAGTCTAGGAGAACGCTGTCATCGCTGAAACAAAACCCAAAGTAATATCAAACGCATGTCACATTATTGTATTGATTACAGTAAGCGAATGTTTCAAAAATCGTACCGGAACTTGTTCAATTTTTATTCCAACATTCCCCCACGAAAATGTACAGATTTAAAATAAATCCCTGAACCTTTTATATTTTTATAGTTAAAAATACTCGCATGAAAACACTCAGTGTTAAACTTCGCCATATGCTAAACTTTATGTCTCGAGAAAACGTAGCAGAAGCAGTAGTTTCCACTTCAAATTCAGCACGGCTAGAATTACTTACTTTACATTACTTTCCTTTCATCTCCTCACCTCTCTCCTCCGCTCCGCTCATTGCCATTCCCAGCTTTCTATTTGCAAAATGCAGGATGGAAGTTTTCGGTTGTATGCGCTCTGGTTGAATGGTTGGATGCCTTGCGGATGCGAGATGCACAACAAAGTAATATGTTTATCTTAATGGATTTAAAACTTGCCTTATTAGAATTTTCACAGGACGAGGGAGGATTCATTAGAAAGTTGTCTTGCATTATGTTGTATGTCGCCCAGTTTCATGCCTCTACGCAAATAAATTTCCCGTCTCCAACAACCGAATTAAATCCAGCCACGTCTGCACCTTCTAATCAGATGCATTTAACTACTGCATTTCTAACTAAGCTAAAAGAGGAGTTTAACAGATTACAGTCTTAAATAAAGCCTTTTAAATTATAAACGTTAATGCTGATTGGTTGTCCAGGTAACACACAAAGCGCGGCTATCGGTCGACCCAACGTTGAGAATGCTGCTTAAGAATATACGACATTTACATGACTCTTATTAGCTTTAATTAGGGTTACATTGGCACTACGTTGGCAAAGCAATGCTAAACGGCTGCTTAATATTGGCATTGCATTCGATAACTTGAAAACTTTAACGCATGCGTTGTACGCTAAAGTTACCCACTTCCAATGCTTTAGAACGAAGCTACGAGCTCATTTCGAGCGCGCTGTTCACACCTCCAGACAAACGTTGACGGTATTAAGTTTTTATGACGGCAATATATCGGAAAGATAATGGCAGTAACCACTGGCCAACCATCAGCCCCTAACGCATTTTTGTTTTAGCCCTTCATTTTCTTGACGTTGAGCCGACGTAGCAGGATCGGCCAGAAAACACTGCACTGCCCGGCGGCCACCGTATGTGAGTCAGCAGAGTGATTTCAATGGTTTAACCAGCTAATAAAATAATAAACACTTATTTTAATATATAACAACGTAGAATAATCACTTTTATTAATTATTTTCATACATCAAAAAGAAAAGAAAAATCTACTTAGTTGTAAAAGTGTATAAAACCTTATATACAATTCGACATAATTACAAATTAATATTGTCATCATTATCATTATTCAATCCATAGATTATAATATGAACGAAATATAGAAAGACAATTGAACATATAAAATTATCCTTTCAACCTTCCTACATGCCGTTATATGCTGGACCACCACCACCTTCTGGCACCACCCAGTTGATGTTCTGGCTTGGATCCTTGATGTCGCACGTCTTGCAGTGAATGCAATTCTGCGCGTTTATCTGCAGCCGTTGCCCATCCCCAGTCTCCATTGGGACGAATTCGTAGACTCCTGCAAGCACACATGGGTCATGAAAGGCATTCAAACTAACTTCATTCGTTTGCTATCGTTATGGCATGCTCATAAAGTGGACTCGGAGTGGCGCGCTCATTCCATTCGAGGCGAGAACAAAGGGGCAATTTGGTGGGAAAGCAGGATGCGGATGAGAGGGTGACCGCAAACAGTTGTTCCAGAGTGCCGAAGACAATTACAGGACGATTGTTCAAAGGGTGGAGAAAACTAAAGTGAGGTGAAATTGTGGATCGATTCAATTAGAAGAGATATTATTGATATCGTTTTGATCGTTTAAAGGATGAAATCTTAGAAAATATCTAGTCTTGTGTGCAAATTGGGTAGCCCTAAGTAAATTTCTGCGGGAATTTCTAATCCAATTTCGAGTCCGGCCATTATTTACTATTCTTTGGTAAGAAAATGTCAATGGCGCTTAATACCAATCGACCTAAGATTGTTTTCTTGTAGGGTGTTGTACCAACCGCAATAGGAAAATACGAATGCAATCTCTCAACTGCTATAGCACGCTAAAAAGTTATTTATAGTCTTTATTCAACAACTACTGCGGGCGCGAACCTTCGATTTGAATGTGTTTGCGTGATAAATTATTCAAAGGGCGGGCCCCGTCAGGTTGCCACTGCAAATTGAATTGCTTGCTCGAGCGAAATATTGAAACTTAATTGGGGAGACGCAAGTACCCTTTCTTCCCACCTTAAGACCTACAGCGTTCAGTTCAACTGACTCTCTCCTTCGCTTCTCGAACGTTCTCACCGCTCCCGGAAGTGTAATTAATCAACTTTCATCACATCGACGACGACTTCGACGACTAATTAACACTCTTCGCGGGTTTACTTCCTTGGCGGAATTTAAAAAGGTTCCTTTTTTCGTTTATTTCACACACACAGGGAAATAACTTAAAATTGAGAATAGCTAGCGATGGGGAGACAACAATAAATTGTGAGCAGTGTGTAATGGAAAATTGATTTACAATAATGATGCGCCGCAATTTGCCACCGGCGTGAGTTATGAGCGTTCGGCAACATGCCGGATTCGATCTGCTCCATGAGCGGTGGCGGCGAGAATAATGGGATAATGGCGGAAGGGGAGTTCGCGTAAATGTCATAAAGAGAGCCTAATTTTACGAGCCTTCTATAAATTACCTTCGATATTCAATGCGTTATGTATACCTATATCAGTTCGACAATGTGAAAATGAAAATGTATAACGTTAGGTAATGTGTAGGCGCGAGAGTGATGTGATGATACCTGAGGGCAAACAGTTTTCAGAACAAAAACGAATGGATTTGAATTATATTATGAAAATAGTGGAAAATGTAAAAGTAAAAAACTAAAAACAACCAGCAATAGATGGCAGCATAATAAAATGGGTTTAGAATACTTTTCCTGTTTTCCATTCTTTCCATTTTCATGTCGAAAAACAAACAAAAATATTAATAAACAAAATTGAGATATGAGTATAATACTATTTTATGCATTCATTTATTATTGTCATAGGGAAAAAACGATTAAGTGAGTTTATTTCCATTAATAATTACATTATTATGACCTGTGTCCATCTACGCAGCGCAGCGCTTCGATGAGCAGCTGTATTCAGTGGATAATAAAACAAAATGAATGAAATGCGCTGATAAAAGCAAATAAAATTTAATAGCGCTTGGAACCACTTCATGCACATATAAATAAAACGTCTAGTAACAAATACTAATAGTCATATGAGATGGATACTGATATACCATTGTTATTACATTTAATATTTTTATTCGCGGAATTTTTATTTAAATATTCATTTATTACTATCATATATTTATTTAGATATTTATTAAATAAATAAATAAATAATTTAAAAAAATTGGACTTTGGTTATTTTTATGTTCAAATATATTTACAAATATATGTAGATTACACCAAAAGATTGCAAACAATGTTATCGGAAAGTTTTTTTCAATTTCTAGCCAAAAAAAAGTTGCAAGAATATACATTTACAGGCGAAAATCCTAACTATTGATAGATGTATATCAGAGATGTTCAGACTTAAATCATAGGAGATCGATCATATAAGCAATAGGAGGGTGGATCGGGCACACACTGCGCCAAGCCCACCTGAACAAGACTAGAACCCCAAAAGCAAAAGGAACCGAGGAAGACCAATGCAAACATAGAAAAAAACAGTTATGGCGGAGATGGAAAAACAGAAGAAAACCTGGCTAGAGGTGAAGACACTAGCGAGAAACAGGACGAGATGGCGAAATTTTGCCGAGGCTCTATTCTCCTTCCAGGAATGACCAGAAACATATATTTAACTAATATTACCAAAAATCTTGATTTTCCTCCTTTTTTCTTGACCATTTTTTGCATAAACATATTTCATAATGATATAATACATAAAAAATCTTAAATTTCCATCTAAAACAAGAATTTTTAACGATTTCATAACCAGTTTTAAGTATTCCGAGAAGCAAAGCAATAACAAACGGCAATAAACTTTTTATATGAGCAAAGCAACACGTTTGACAGGAAAAAAAAAAGAGTCCAGAGAGGTAAAGACTTGGACTTGATGCAAGACATTAAAATTATAAGCGGGTAGCACGCTTTTAATCATGCTGAGCAGTAAGTCCCGGTTGTAGGACGAAGCAAGGAAATGAAGTACTAAAAGTGCAGCGCATGAACTCGACAGGGTTGAAAAACTCATTTCGCACCCAGCGTCGTCTCGCCACCAACGACTGCGTTCAAAAGGAGGACAGAACATCCACTTAATCAGCAAGTAATTAAGTGAAATTCATTAAAAACCCATCCAATTGTGATCGAAACTGAAAACATTTCATTTCGAAAAGCCTTTATTCCTCTTGTTCTATTGTTAATAATATCTTTTTACTTGTGGGTATTGTTATTATTCATTTAAAATTGAAAATATTTTTCTTTACTTTCAAAAACAATTGATATTATTATTATTTTCATAGTTAGAGAAAGAAATCATGATTATGATGAACGATGAAATGAAAACCATTGAATTGGAGGACAAAGAAAATATTATGGTATCCCCAAAAGCGAACAAATTTTATTTTATTTTTCGATGAGATGCAAGGGAGGGAGGTGGAGAAAACTCACGATCGTTCTGTGTGTGAGGAGTAGTGGGAATCGTTTTCCTTGCCGAATGGCATGGAACGAGCAAAGCGAAGCGTTCCAATCGAATTCACGCCTAATTTAATTCCGACGTTTTCGGCTGAAATTTATTCATGAATTATGCGTCCAAATTGATATACTACGCGCACTGCGGTTTTTTCGGTCGCCGATTTAAGTCGATTTGCATACGTCTGAAATGCCTAACGTTGCATGACTTTTTAATCGGCGTTCCAAAAATACATAATAACAGTAATAACCGACCATCGGAGCAAGCAAAAAATGTATTTAAAAGGTTTTTAATGTTTCCTCAGCTTGATAATAATCAAATTTATTTGCTGAATTATAATAAAAGCCGCAATTATAATCAATACGTTGATAATATTTTGCTATAAAAACTAATCCAAATTAAAGAAAAACGTTATCACCTATAGCAATAAAGCCAGCTCAAAAATCCGTTCCAAATCTCTTTTATCTATAAACCTCCCATTTTCATTACCTCATGACGCAATCGCATGCGTAGGGAGAAAGGAAACGAGATTGAATCATGTCAGTAAAGTAGAATACGTGCGCCGCATTAAAATGGAAACACTGTGTCACAATGAAACCTTTTATGATCCTGCTCGCCTGCTCGGCGGCCTTTTTCCTCCTCCCCGACAACGTCGCCAGCCGGCACACACATATAAAATCTCGGATCTCTTGCGTAAGCGCCGTTTGTTTTTATTACAATCAGTCGGCAAGCACGCTATCGCTGGAAAAATTAAAAATTGTCTGCAATACCCGACTCCTACGTAATCCTATTCAATACTCGACATAAATCGCAATAACGTCGCCTTCGCCATGGAACTGAGGGCGCGGACGAATGAATCCACCTACATTAACGCCTCGAGTTGTCACACTTTTGTATTAAGCAGGCAAGCCGGGACAGCACGACTGGAGGAAACGGGGCAAGGACTGCTTGTTGTTTGCGTCATTGGGATTAATGGACGCGCGTTAATGTCGCGTCATTAATTTTATGTTTGTCGAGATATACGCCGCGAACACGAGCACAATAGGCGAGCGTAAGTGGTTTGCAGGGATGAGGGAAAATCCTTAACAAGTTGATATTTCTGTTTTGTTTCAATTTAATTTACGAGGGATGTTTTGAAAGAAGTTAGTTTCTTATCGTGAACATCTTGCACTATTTTTTTACATTTGCTTTAGTTTCCTATCAGTTTTGTAGACACCACTCGGAGAAAATACCGTGGCCACGGTAGTTGACAAACCCCGAGGCAAACAAAAAGTTTGAGACCCCTCGAAAAGAGACCTGAGGAGCAAAATCAGTTTGAGGCCCCTCGTAAAGAGCCATTTGTAGCCACTTTCAAAAATTAAAAGCTTTTGACTTGAAAGGCCCCAGGCGCGTCTTGCGCCTGTTCATGAATCCGCAACTGGAGGCCTGTGAACATTTATGAGACACCTTGACTAAACTCAGGTCTGCCAGACGAGGAAAAAGACCAAGGTGCATATTGGGGCACCCTGCCTAGAGCCCTGATTTTGCCCCCATAGGATTTTCATCTGTTCCCAGTAATGAGGTCGAGCAAGCTGTACAATTTTTGGCATCGTAGAGCACCGCCAAACTGATAGCACTAAAGTTTCTTTGTTTCCATTGTGACAATTTATATGATTAATAATAGAAACGCAAATATTCAGAAAACCTAGACATAATATAAGTTGACTATATAGTCTATTCTATGCAGTTATATGAATTATGTTGGAAACAACACAGGAAAATGCATTAACAAGGATATTGTGCATGCACGTAGTGGTGTAGACAGACGGTGGGCGGCGAGTGCGGCGCATGCAAAACACTCGGTCGAGTCTCGCGCAGCAAACACAATGAATGCATCCTGTTGAACAGTAGCGGTATGAGGCCAGCCGCCGCCACTACCGCTGCAGGGTTCACAGTTCGGTCTGGTGTCATTGCCCAGTCTGGGGCACCGGAGTGCAACAGCCCCAAAATCATCGATCGCGGACCTTGAACTTGTGTAGACGCCATCCGTCCTTTGTGTGCTTATGCTTCCCAACCATTTCCTATCTTTCAGTCTCCCCAATAGAGAGAAACACATACACACACCCTAATAAATCCATCCAGGAAGAATTCTTCTTGTGTAGGAGCACATAAAATATGACGCGATGACTGTGCCTAAGTTGCGAGTTTAAATAAACGATTCATCGCAACGTAATCTTTTTTGTTTCGTATAATGCCAGACGACTGCGGACCTGCCTCTAGACGGAATAAGGGGAAGTTTATATACTGAGAGATACATTTGTTCTATACAAACACTGCATATAGTTATAACTATATGCATCTTTTTAATAGACCACCCTGTATATATTAAACTATTGCTATTGCCCTACGAGAGGATTTAAATTATTGCTTCGTCGGTGGTAGGTACCTAAGTACTTGGAGCACGGTTGGATATTGGGGGAAAAATCAAACGTTGCGCGCAGGGACCCTGCTAGTACGGATGCGATAAGGCGCTCCCTTGAGACAGCCGGCCGAGGTCCCGAAAACTTCTCCCCTATATCCGTATACATAGAGCTTCCTAGCATCTATCGCTCGAATGGTGGATGGTGGAACGGTGCGCGTCCGTAATTGCACGAGTTGCAATAACAAGCACGATACCAGACACGGGGGATGGCAGTGTGGAGACTATTCACCGACTGTTTCCACAACTTGCAATCGCGAAGAAGACGACGACTCTTCGTGATATAACTAATTTGTATTCGGCGCGCGATTCTGTTCCATTTTCTTTATATTCAAGCTAAAATTTATATTCAAATTAATTACATTTTTGGGTGTAAGGTGTGTTTGCACTTCTTTGAGGGTGAATAATAAATTAGTTTATACTTTTGAAGAGGGTGCTTTTATAATGTCATTAAAATGAAGAAACTTGGAAATTATGAAACAATTTTGAGAGTTCTTGCGAAATTATTTACTGAATTAAAGCAGGAATGAGTTGAATTTCGGTATTGCTGTTGGTATCACAACAAAAGGATTAACTCCTAATGGCATGTTTTCGTTTCGGCTTAGTCATAACTCTGAATTTATTTACTTTATGGACTTGCTGAGCCATCTATTGCTGGATTTCTTAATAATTTCTTTTTTGTTAGATTCCCAATAAATACAGTAAATCCTCGCTTTACGAGCAATGTTTCGCACAACGAGTGACAGGGAAATGCTGAAAGCATGAGAAACTGTTGCATCGTTACATTGAGAGGCAGGATAATGTGCAAGATAGTGTGCAAAGCTATACCTGAGCTTGCTGCTAGCCAATCAGTGTCGACATCGTCGCTCGTCGAGAGTCTGCTGTGCTGAGCTGGCGCGCACCGCAGCAGGATATTGCTAGCAACTTGGCAACATTGCAAACAGCTTTTCGATGGAAACTAGACAACTAGTGTGCAAATGTGGCTTAGAGCAAGCGAATAGGTAATAGATTAGCAGTCCCGCGCATTATCGTATTTTATATTAATTTATAATGTTTCACATTACGAGTAAAACTCCGATTTGCTCGTTATGCAAGATTTCACTGTACAAACAAAAGCTACTACAATAAGAATTTAAAAGAAAAGTAATTCTTCACTAACCTGCAGGACAGAAACGACCTTCAGGACCATCAAACACCCCCAAATTGTTTTTCACGGGTACTGTATCATCCTTCAAAGTCAAATGCGCCGGTTGATCACCTTCATGATTTGTACCAGTCAGCGCAACTGAAGCCAACAGATCGAAGCTAATCTTCCCATCCGGTTTCGGATAATCAATTGCAGTACATTCTTTCGCAGGTTTCAATCGTTTATAATCCGGTTCTATAGAAAAGATCAACCATCAACAAAATCCTTCTCATAAAATATCAAATTTCTACAAACCTCCATGTGACAAAGTCCATGGTTCTTTCCCCCTTAACATCATAGAAACTCCACTATACATAAGCCCACCATACAACCCTAAAGGATTATGAAAACTAGGTCTGCAATTCCTCACAGCCTTAAGTTCCTTCCACACAAAGCTATTCTTCAGTTTATCTTCATATGCCTTCGGTTCAAAACCTTCTGTTGCTTGTTTCTCCCCTAGAATAGCTTCCATTGCACCTTCAGCAGCTAGCATTCCACTCTTCATAGCATTATGAGTCCCTTTGATCTTAGGTACATTAAGAAAACCAGCAGCACAGCCAACTAGACAACCGCCAGGGAAAGTTAACTTCGGAATGCTTTGGAAACCACCTTCGGCAAGCGCTCTAGCTCCATAGGCAATTCGATTACCACCCTCGAGAGTGGTAGCAATGGACGGATGATGTTTAAACCGTTGGAACTCCCTGAACGGACTAATATACGGATTGGAATAATCCAAACCGACGACGAAACCAACAGCTACAATCGGTGTTGGTTCATTGAGATGATATAAAAATGAACCGCCATAAGTGAACTTGTCTAGTGGCCAACCAACTGTGTGTTC
This sequence comes from Lissagria laeviuscula, assembly GCA_030264695.1. Lineage (NCBI taxonomy): Eukaryota > Metazoa > Arthropoda > Insecta > Coleoptera > Staphylinidae > Lissagria > Lissagria laeviuscula. The sequence continues at coordinate 10,142 of JARJDU010044587.1, forward strand.
CACAGTCCCTGGTTTATGCTTAGATACATCCACTTCCCAAATTTCCTTAATACCAATACCATACGTCTGTGGTTCGCATTTCTCCCTGAGGTTGAAGGTCTTAGAAACTTGCTTAGTCAAATGACCATGGCAGCCTTCAGCGAAAATCGTGCATTTGGCATGTAGTTCCATTCCCCGTTCGAAAGTATCCTTAGGACTACCATCTTTTGCAATGCCAACGTCATTTGTAGCTACTCCTTTGACACTACCATCGGAGTGATATAAAATCTCCGAGGCGGCGTATCCTGGGTATATTTCTACACCTAGTGCTTCAGCCTGTTCACCCAACCATTGAACGACATGACCTAATCGAACTACATAATTGCCGTGATTGTTTAAAGGCATTCCTGGCAAGATGGGAATGGGTATTCTTCCAGTTTTTGTAAGAAAACCCATTTTGTCGGCAGTGACGGGTGTATTGAGCGGAGCACCTTTTTCTTTCCAATCTGGGATGAGCTCATTCAATGCTATGGGATCTATACATGCTCCTGAGAGAATATGACCTCCTACTTCAGCTGCTTTCTCTACTACACATACTCGAATTTCTTTGCCTTCTTGTTCAGCTATTTGTTTTGCTCGAATTGCTGCTGACATTCCTGCTGGACCACCTCCAATAATGAGGACGTCAGTTTCGTCTTCGAATCTTTCCATTTTTATATCTAATGAGAAAGATAGATATTGAATAATAAGGTATTTGAATGAGTTTTGTATTACCTTTCCATCGTGGATCCTTTTCTCTTGGGAAAATTGTATAATGTGTTGTGATTTTGGGAAATTGTGCATCTGAGAAACATCTTACTATGCATTTGGTCCTATTTACTATAATAAAATAAATAATTAGCAATTTTATCAAAAACTATGTGATTTTCAATATGAGAATACATAAGAATGGACTTTGCACCTAAAACAAATCTAAAGCTAAATTCATGAGTAAAATTGAACTTTGTACAAGTTGTAAGCTTTTTAAATTTTTCTTCTAACTTTTAGTTAAAAATAGCTTTAAATTATAAATAAAAATGCTTGCAATAAGGGTAAACAACTTTCAAAAGTTTTATTATTAAGACACTGTTTGAACAAACAGGATAGTAAATTATAAAAGTTAATAATGACTTTATAAACTATATAGTTTATAAGTATAGATTGATTTAAACTAATAATAAACAAGTTACTTACTATTTCTTGCAGTAGACTTAATAAACAACGCCATGTTGGCAATGCTG
>JARJDU010044611.1:0-30124 GCA_030264695.1 Lissagria laeviuscula
ATTTCCCTTCTTGTATTTAATATGTCTATCGGAAAGAACCAAAAATTATTTAATTTATTTGACTTAAAATTGATGTCATTATATTATCCTATCCTGTCAATCTATAAATAGCAATTTTTAATTGTCATTAGTACCTCAGCCCGTTGGCTGAGGCGTAGTATATAAGTTAGTTGTAGGGTTCAGCTACGTGCATTCGCGGTTCAATACCGCGAATATTTTTATTTGCTTTTTTTTTAAATTTTTTTTTTTTAAGATTTTAACTATTTCACTAAATCAATGTGATGTAATGGCATAAAACTAAAAATTAAACTGCAAAAAATCCAAAAATCTTTCATAATTTAAAAAAAAAACCTCACCAAATTTAAAATTAGCATCCGACCACGACCAAATTGCAAATGAAGAATGTTTGTGAAACAAATCATAAACGAACGTAACGTTAGAAGCTACCCGTGCGAAGGATAACATGAACGCGCGGCAGTCAGCGGATGAACGCTAACAGAAAGGGCGCAACGATAGAAACCAATAGGAATGAAACAAACATGAATAAATGTATGAATCATATGAATAAATTTCAATTGGCGGTTTGCCGAATAACACTCGATGCCGGATAAAAATGAGAAGATTAAATTTCATATTCTAAACTCCGTTCTAGTTCAGTTCGAAAACTTGTAACAGTTCTTCAAGCCGCAGCGAACGTAACTGATATACAAAAGCAATGAATAGCTGGTTAAGATGTAAAGTTAGTTTTCATCCCCATAAACATCCCCGTCGCGCGATGTTTATATTAATCTCTTCATTCTATTCCATTCGCTATTTGTAAAGATGCCCCTCTTTTCTAGTCCTTCCTAACTTTTGCTGCTTCTTCGCATTCGAGCATGAGCCAGCTTCTTCTTGAATACCATACTTATAGCTTTTGTAAAGTTGTCTAGTTATTCTCTGCATTAGCGGCGAAACCGGAAGCTTTCAATTAACGCAGCAGCGAGAGCAACAACGATACGTGACACGCACACCACGAGAAAAAGGAAACGCAGGACTATTGTGATCCTATTAACTCGGAGCACAAAGTAGAGGTTTCATTCAATTACGCCTGAATTAAATGTTTTATTATGTATTTTCTCGGTGGTATTTTTAAGCGGTGGCGTGTTTGATCGCTTCAGCTGATTATCACGTTTTGAAAAGGTGCCCGCAGACTCCTCCACTGCGTAACGATGCCAACCGACTCATTGACTGGCATGTGCAAACGTGAGTATTCATATTTCAGCTTCATTATGCCATAACAATGGCTCTCACACACACTCTAATGAAATATGCACAATGAATCTTGTTTAGATTCGTAATTATTGTTTCACATTTTTTATCATCAGTTCCTTGTGCTGTTGAATATGCAATTCAAACGCGATTCACTAGACTGTGAAATAAAGATTGAGTCTGTAAACGCCAATTGTTGTCGGTTTAGGTGGCTAAGACAACGGAGATGTGAAATTATGACAATTGTCCATCCTAGCCACTACGAGAGTGACTACTGAAAGCTGGTATCTTATAAGTCTAAATCATAATCAACTTTAATAAAAAGTTTGTTATACAATTGTTTTTTGCTTAATTTTTTAGACTCATGGAATAACATTTGAGGAAGACACCACACTTAACTCTTGCCCAGGGCCCACTGTTTTGATACAAGGCGGCTCTAAGAAGTTAGTATTTATGTATTGTAATAGTAATAGCGCAGTATTACTACACCCAATATTTTTGCACAATTTTTATATAAAATGAATAACACTAAAAGTAATAAACAAGCAACGCCTTGACGGTGTTCCGCGATTATCTTATCTCGAAATTTCCTAACACAGTTTCGCGTATTTGAATCAATTGAACATTCGTTACAAGATTTAATGCGTTATAAAAACTTGGGGCCAACAACAAGCGGTATAATTGCAATAAACACGCAAAAAAGTCGGCGAACCGTGCGCAAAAACAACACGAAGTACGGCGAAATGAAAGGACATGCAACGCGACAAAGAAAAAAGAAACAAGAAACAAGGAAAACGCAAACGAGCCGAAAGAAGTAAAACAAGAACGAAATTAAGTTTTTATTCCTGTGGTCGATCATTCGACGAAATAGAAATTGTTGGTAATCATGAGCACGAACGCGAATGTCCTTTCCATTTTGTAGTTCCTCCTTTTATATAACCGCCACCCAGGTCGGTCATTGCTGCGCATACTTTATTACTTGATTCGAGCACAATTTACGAGCGAATAAAGCGCAGAAACACGGCAATATGTTATAAATCGTTAAAACTGCCGCAAAATTAAGAAGTCGCTAAATTATGAATTTGCATGTGGCGATGTGACGACTGTATTGTGAGGAAAAGAAGTGATGGGCATCTTTGAATGTTAAAATAATATTTTAAATACTCATTTACGCAAACAAAATTAGAATGTAATAAAGCTAGATTAACATCACTAAACTGTAATTATCCCATAGTTTCCCATTATAGTAAATTACGTACTGTCTCCAGCATCCATCCCTTTGGCTCGTTTGATGTTGAACGAAATCGTGGTCCATGTAAGACACACATCGAGTGGTTTGAGCGTTCATTACATGGGGAAGTACGCACACAAATTATCTTTAATTAAACTCTTTTTCCTCGTGCGCAAATCGACTGCAATTCCGTTGCAATTCGTATTTATATTTCGGTACATCGCAGTATAGAAAAAAAAGCTCGTAAAATGGTGCATCCGAACGAAGCATCTTCGCCGTTGCACTCCTCCACTCATCAGATCGAAACAGCGCAAAGAAGAGCGAAGAACAATTCCGCTTCTACAACATTTCATTTCATTTCCTAACGTATTCTATTTAATATGTGTTTGTAAAGTTTTATTGCACTTCGCCTGTAGTTGTTTGCATTTTGTCTATACGCGCATTATATCGACGAAAGTTTTCAGTTCGCAGAAGATAGGAGCAGCCCCCTGCTTCTCTCAGCGAGTTTGAACACACATCTATTGCGAGTTTCAATAAGAAGCGGTACAATGAAGAAGTCGACGATAAAAAGCAGCGTATTGAAAAGCATGTAAGCCAAAAACAATCACACAGCAACAATGACGACCGGCAGTCGAAAGTTGCAAAAGTGAAAAGTTGCACCAACGAAATATGAATAACAATAAGAAAAATAATAATAGATTGCCAAGGGACACGCGGAGACAATAAAAGTTTGCGAAGTTTAGACGGTTCTGCATCGCAATTGAAAAGCAAAGCAAACCGCCGGACGGCTAGTTCTCGCGGCGACGCTGGTACCGGAGGCGGCAGTGGTAGAGGTGGAGGTGGAGGTTGAGTTGCGGCAACGGCGTGAATTTCGTGTTCTACATACCTATTTTTAAGATGTCACCGTTTTCCGCGCGTGACACGCGCCTCCACTGCGCTACTGAGAATTAACTCGAAATTTATATGTGTCGCATCCCTCGTGGCTTCGTAATTGTATCAAGCACCATGCGCGCCGCATAACCATTCATTAATTTGAGCATCCTGTCAAATCGCCCCAGAAAGCTCCATAAATAATATTCGATGCAACTCGTATATTCCTGCGCTTCGTACTTGGTGTATGTATCACTGGGGACGTAAGCCTGTCAGCCTAGGTGCAAATGAGTACTTTTTTGATTTATATACTAATTGAGATTGTAAATAAAGTTTTTTTTCTGCATTTAAAACACTTTTGAGCTTTAGTATATATTCATTCGTTTGTTAATCGGTTACGATAAGAACAGGAAAATGTTTAGAAAACTGGGAAATTTCATTTCGATTTGCTAAATCGCCACAAATACTCGTAAAACTAATGATCCTGCTAAACTTAATTTGCTTGTAAACAATCTGAGTTATTGTACGCACGTATGCAAATAGAACAGTACAATACCTCGGAAAGTTTAAATACTCGAGTGTATTGCAATCAATTTGCTTTGTATATTTTTGTGATAGTGTTTTAAAACTAATTAAATTTCTATTTGGGAATGCACTGTGCAGCTTTTGTTGCAATGAGAATATATGGCGGAACCCGCTAGCCACTCAATTAGTTGACAATTCCTACACATTAAGTCCGTGCATTAAGCCTAAAAATGTTTTAAATCAATTTAGCAAAAGTCCTAAACAGCGGCGGATTTATGAAGGGCCCCTATGCATACAATCAGTTTAAGGCCTCGAAATTTGAAGCTCTTTAGCTCGAGAGACCTCAGACACTTGTGAATAAATCCGTCATTGGTCCCAAATATGTATATTACAACGAAAAAATTTAGATATATCTCATCTGAGCAGGACCGTGCACTTTACGTACATGTATCATGCACTTATCGAGTGGGAGTAGGTAAAAAGTTGTACGCGCCTCGCGTGGCAAGGGCAATTACGTTCTCACGGAATTACTGCACTCACCGGTGCGCGGTTTGAGCGCAACAGTTTCGTTCGTACGTAAAAATCCTCTTACCACCCTCGTTACATAAACTACTTTAAATACAAACACTCTCCGTCTATCGTTCGTAGTCACACGTACGGAAAACTATTCTAGGACGTTACTTTCCGCTATTGTTATACCATATAATACATTTTACTTATCTATCCCAGAATAAGATTAAGCTCACATAAAAAATCGATGTTTGCCATCCACCACAATTCAGTTTTACAATATTCCTCTTTGCTACATGTGGCTATTAGCTCATACTATACATACTTACGTACGTACTTGTAAAAGTACGGATTCACAACATACGGCTTCTCGAATTTAATCAAGTCTAGCACAAAATTATCCTCAACGCAAAAGTACAAGAATTAAATACAACTGAATGTAGGTATCTCTCGTGCAACATTGTCGCAGAAGTGTCGCCCCCCGAATATGCACGTGACACCGCATCAACTTCATATCAGGCGCGCGCTGTCAGCCGACGTGCATTTCTTCGTCTTGGCTGTTAAAGATTTAAACAGATTTGCCGCTGTCACGCGGAAAATAGAAACTGTCAGTGTCGCGCACTCGTCCCATCTCATTGCGCCTCATTAACTATTCGTGCAACAACGCGAGCGTAATTGTTGGAAGGATATAATTGCCGGAAAAGGTTTACCAGATTATTATATCATTTCTTAGGTTGCTTTGCGCTCGCGAAGGATGAATACGACGGAGCGTTGCGAAAAAGATAAATCTAGGATGATTGGGGGTGGATTTGCATTGCCTACGTCGGCGTCTGCGGCTTGAAAAATGAAAACGAAACAATTTCCATGTGTTGGGAAAACTTGTGTTAGGACAGACATATGAATGTGTATAGCAATTGTTCTTTATTGTTTCGAGTGTGAGTTGCGATAGCATGTAAACTAATTATCTTACAGAAACAGAATAAATATTGTTAGCATAGTAATTAAATACTCTTGTAGGTAGAATGCAAGATAAATGAATTTATAAGATAGATATGAAGGTTGAAGTTGACTTCAGACTTTATCTGAACTTGAACTTTTTTTGTGTGTTAAAAGTCTTTAAAATGACTCTCACTTTGCAAAGTTACAGTTACGTTGTTTACAGCCACAGAAAGTTGAAAAGGAAATTTGTTTCAGTTCAATCCTATTTAGGCAAACGATTTTTGTCGTTATCGTGTGGTAAGTGTAAGAGTGAAGTTCAAATTGATAACAATTGAACTTTTTTCGAAGTTTAAATAATTGTAGCTTCGAAACAATACCAGATAGAGACAGGAGTTTGGTTCCTACGGGTAGATCCCAGCTAGGACTACTAATTAAGCTTTGAACATTTACATATTATATTATGTCTTTGCTCACCAACGCATACGTTTGTCTCGTTTTCTTACGTGCGATGTGTATCGGTGTGTCAATACTTTTGCTAGGGCTAGTGTAATCAGATGAGCTCGTGTAAGATAGAAGAAAATAAAAGAATTAGTGGGTAAAATTTCAACAATTGCAATAAAAGTAACAACAAGCCAAGCTAACTAAAACGGCGTTGAATACGGCAACGACTGCGGTAGTATCTGCATTACTACATGTCATTTCTTTTTTTCTTATTTAATTACTATTGCCAATTTATGTGGTGGTTGTTTTACACATTTTTTTAGGAAGCATTTAATTGATTATAAGATTAAAAAGTGTTATTTAGTTTAAGAGTTATTGCTGTTTCAAAAAAGCAAAACGAAACAAATTGGAAACTGTTTTTCTGTTTACTGCAACTAGAAAAAGCAGTGGTTCTGTCACTATTTTAAGGAGTATTTAAGCGACTTTTCAATGGTATGCAAATTATTAATATGAGATAATTAGTTTACATGTTATTGCTGCCCAAATACATAAGAACATGGGTATATGTTTCTGTTTTGGCTTCTTTTGATGGGTTAAAGTTTATGTTAAAGTGAAATAGTATTTCCAGTGATTTGCAAAATAGTGACGAAACAATTTCCATGTGTTGCAAAAGTATATACGAGGAATACGATGATATAGAAATCCGTTTTGCTTATGGCGCTATATAAATAAAATAAAATGCGTTAAATGCAAACACGCCAATTATGTATCTACATAAATATGCAGGATTTATTGCAAATCATTAACATGCGAATTATTGAGAGGAGATTGATTAACGCATGGAATTTGTTTAATTATTAGGAATTCGGATAAAATATTCCTCATTTAATTTATGTTTGTGTATAGTTATGTAATATATTAAAACGGATATAATTGCCATATTGTAATCAAACATTTTGAATATTTTTTAATTGGAAGATATATAATTCAAAGTTAAAAATATGATTCAATTGTAGTAACACGTTGTCTATTTATTTATCACCCATCAAACTAGAAAACATTTTACAAACCAACAATAACAAAACATTTATCTGATATTCCCATGAAAAGAATAGAAAAACACTGACGCTAAAAACAAATAAAAACAACTAAACAACCCACCAGAAATCGAATAAATATTCAATTTTTACGAAGATTTTCCGTTGCGTTTCAATATGCTTTGATTTCAGACACACTCCATCGACTGCGAGTGTATAACGTAAACACAAAAAGAAATCGTAAAAAAGCCTCGGAAGACGAGAACGAAAAGAAATTACAAAGCAAAAGGAAACTCGCGGAAAACCCAATGACCCAGAAATTATCCTCGCTCAATTCCTCTCTTCCTCCATTGCACGCCTCTCTTATATCCATACGCACATACTTGCACTTCGAAGTGATAGTTAAAACGCAATTTATTACATAATAGATTGTATGCGTATTAAAAGTATGCGAGTGTTTATTGCAAGCAGCGTATAGAAAAGGCACACGCCAAAATGCAATTACCCATTGTGCTCAACTGACAAAAAGTTTAATTATCCTAATCGAGATATAATGTTTTATCACGTATGTAATTCCATAATGCTCATCTTCGTGTGCATTTCGCTAATTTTATTGGCAATTCGGACGGCAGTAACTGCAATAATTGACAATTACATGCTAGCGATAAGGCAGCGGCATCGGCATCACCAATAAAATCATTTCTATTGCTCGAATACGTTTGAGCTGCTGCTGCTGCTCGTTTTTGCACAGAGACACCCACGCGCCGTCGAATCGTAAACTAGTTCATACAATGTGACACGCAACAAAGAGCCGACTAGTTTTTCGGACATAACTTCAGCACGAAGTTTTCTACTTTCGTCGCTGGATTTATATCATTCGCAAGGGGTGGAAAATTAGTTTGGAAAGTCGCACGCGCGATTTATATCTATGCAGATTTAGTGTGACGTTCTGTTTAATTTTATTGCCAAACTTTTATCAATTAAAATGGCGCCGCGGCTGTAATTACGGCTGATAATAAGAAACGCAATCGATAGCGCGCGCGCCTCGACGTGCGGATTGTGTACGACGCTTCATATCGGCCAGTCGCGTAATTAATTAATTGCATTATATTGATTAGAGCATTAAAATATTAATCACTATTATCATATTACAATCGCATGCAATTAATGCGTTCATAATGCATATTATGATCGAATTATTCGCGCAGATAAACCGGAGATAAATACACTGTTGGCCGAACGCATTGTTCCCGGTTTTAAAGAGCATTGAAAACGTGTGTCGCATTGTGCGGGCGTGAATGCGAATTAATAATTGCGTATTTGTATTTCTATTCATACTTTTCGGGAATTATTCATTATGTGCTGCTGAACGCTGGCATTTTTCAACGATCGCATTTGAAGTCGCTACGGACCATAACTGCTTTGCGTTTTACTGCCTCACCTCAGTGGGTGCTCATTGTCAGGATGCCGGTACAATTTGCATTCCAGTTGATAAGCTAAATCATTTGAAATTACATATACTCAATGCACATGTATAGATATATACGAATTGTGTTTACAATTATTTGTGAATAAACATACAGTTGTATGTTTTTTTTTTGTTTTCTCAAATCGAGAAAAAACACCCCCAAAACTTATTATCTGAAGAAATTATATAAATAATGAAAGCTAACTATTTAATCAGAGCGGATACCGAAGAGTAGAAAGAAATTGATAATATTTTTTTAAATAAGGTCTAGAACAAAGGTGGCCAAACTAAATAATCTTGCGGGCCACTTTAGCAATGCATCACAAGTCAGCGGACCGCATATATATTTTTCTTTCCACTTAGCACGAAATATATATATTTTATTTTAAATTTCAATTATTTTATTAGCAAAACAAAAATTGCTTGCTTCTGCTAGCCAGTATGCTAGTAACTGATGACAGTTTGAAGTAGTGAAATTACAAGTCATCCATGCTTACACATTACTTAGGAATAAGAGAAAAACTTGGATTTAATTTAAAAAAATATAGGTAGTATGGCAGTACTGCGCATTTTGCTCGGACGTCACGCGGTGATCGACAATCACCTTTGCCACCTTTGATTTACATGTTCAAGTCTGCTTGGGCACCGCTCTCTAGTGTGTATTCGTTTGTCAAGTAGGAATAATAGTATCAAATCTTTGAAATAGATATTTGAAGAAATAGGCAGATTTTAATACAAAATATAAATTTAACATAAATATACACTTGTATACATACATATATATACTAATTTTGCAATGAGATGTTGCATTAGAGGCCCCAGACGCGCGCCTCTTGCGCCTGTGTATTAATCCGCCTCTGACCATCGTCCCTAAATCAATTTAGAAAACCACTCGGCATTCTTGGTAATGATTTATAATATTGTATATTCAATATTATTAAAAAGCTGAAAACAATATTAACAAGATTTAAACCTTCTGAACTATGCCCGATGGCATAGCTTACTATGTGGATTTGTTACAGGATAACCTCGTTCACTACGCATTACATAGTTATTATGCACATATAATGCCAAATAATTCAATACACTATATACAAAAGTTATTCTTTATTTTATTTAGTATTAATAGAACAAATTTTAATTGTAAAATAATCATTATTTTTCAATTTTCAAACAAAACTAAGACGATTCTAGATTTTTTTCTTATTTCAATCATCATGGTGTGCCATGACTAACATATTTTCTGGTGTTAGAAGTAGGCATCTGCAGCAGTAGCAGTAGCACCGTCACGTTGGTAAATCAAAAGTCTCTCTGTCAATTTGTTCGAATTTGCTGATTATTACAGTGATTTGTCCATAATCATCATAGAGTATGTACGTATTCAACAATTTTTTTTTAAATTCTAATTGCATCAAGATTTACTTAAAGATTTAATTGTGATATCTTTTAACCATTCAATTTAAATGAGGTTATCTATTGAAAAGACATGGGTATCTAGTAAAATAAAAAGATAAATTTTAAGTAATTCTTTAAATTATTTGGAGAATTGAGATGTTTTCGAGTAAGTTAAACAAGAAATGAAAAAGAATATGTTTTTCTAAAATGTGCACAGATCAGCAGGACCAGACTAATTATAGCGAATTTAGAATTTTTGGTCGTGTTTTAATTGTATTTAACTGATTTTTGGGTAATAATAAAAAATTTTGAATGAAAAATAAACTTTTCTTAATTTTTGCAATTCGTTTAAGGTTACACTTTTTTTTTAAATATGAATACCTTGTCCAGAACGCTGTTAAGACCTGCATTTAGCTCTCTAGTCGTTATTTTCTTTGGCTGTTGCCTTGGAAACAAACAGTGAAATTAGGATATAAAAGAATGTCCTTTTGTTGTTGCTTCTTATTCCACTGAACGTTTCTTAGAGAACAGCCAAAAAATTGGTAACTAGTGAGCAAACAAACTGGCTTTGATAGCCTTTTGGACAAGTCTATTGACAATTTACTCACGGTGTTCATTTTTGGCTACAATGTTTTTTTTTTTAAATGACGAATATATCTCAAATTAAGAATAATTAAAATAATGTCTGTTCTTATTTTCGTGCCTTTTTAAGTTCCACGAAGATAGATAGGATAAAATAAAAACGAGTTATTTTTCTTAGTGAGAAGAGATTAGAACCGAAATGGAGTATTTATACTCCATGGGATTTGATGTAGAAGACACCAATTGCATTTACAATGGAAAAAGCCGAAAAGTGAAACCAAATAGTACACGAAAAATAACTTTTAATTATGGTCAAATTATGCAGAAATGGCATAAAGACTTGGACCATTTTCAATGTGTACAAGCCACTCTAAGTAATCACTTTAACTTATTAACTTAGAATAGTAAGCATTATTAATCTAATAACTTTTATAGAAGAAAAACTGATGAATCTCGAAAAAACGATAAAAAAGACAAAGAAATCATCCGTTGTGATGATCTTAAAAAGAAAACAAAAACAACTTATAGCTGACATTGATTTTATGGATGCTCGAATAGAACGACCATTATCTCTGCTTAACTTGGTTAAAGATGTGGCTTTGAATTCTACGCCATCAATAGAAAATTCTACATCATGGTCTTCTGTATTGAGGTAATTATTTAAGTCTAACGATAAATTTCAAGTTGTATGTATATAAATATTTAAAATAAAATTTCCGTGACAGAGAAAACGCGCAGGAAAACGATCCAATTGACGCAAATGGTGAAAATGATAGTCAACCATGGACCGGAATTTTGACGGTATGTAATTATTAAACTTTATACGCAATTGTTTTTCTAACTAAATATTGACTTTTTAGGCGGAAGAGCAAAACATTGTGGACTCCGCTGTAGCCGAATATACCGCGCAGTATGAAGCGGAAAATCTTTTCTATTTTATTCAAGATGAGAAGGTTGTGGAATATGATTTTGATTATGACTCTGATAATTTAGAGTATGTTTATAAAGTTTCTAGTTGCATAAAAGAGAGAGAAGAAAATTTATCTTGTATTGATTATTTTAGATTATCTTTTGGGAATATTGGAAAAACTAGGAAATCTAAAAAACCAGAATTGCCTGTATTACCAAGTAAATCGACACAGCAAGATAACGCTTTGAATGTATGCATTTCTATTAATTTTCATACTAGCTATTACCATTTAAAATCAATCGCAGAAAGTAAACGATTTTCTAACAGTTTTGTTTTATTTCATAATACCCGGAGATGGAAACCGTTGCTGATGAAGATGCCATCGTGCTACAAAACCAAGAAGTTTCTGATTGTTTGAATAAAGTGCAGAAACCTAGAATGCTTGCGAGGTAGGTTAATAAATTATGTTACAATATCAACGGGAATTCAAATTTTATAAACTAACTTGGTTTTCTATTCTAGGAGTTTGCAGCCATTTATGACTAACGTAAGTGCTGATAATGCCATAAACACTGAACATCTCTTAAACAACTACCTCCAATCGTTTATTTGCTTTACACAACAATAATTTGAATCTCTATAAAATAACTTAATTAAATTTTTAAATGAATTATATGATAATAGAAGGAGTATCCATATGAGACCGAATTTATCATCGAACCAATGGAGAATGATTGTAAATTGGCTTGCCATGGTGCCATTCCCAAACAAAGCCGCGACAGGCATATTCACAACACACTCATAACGTATATAAATATATCAGTATCTATTTTAAAAAATAGAAACGTTATCACATTGGTCCTTTTTTTTGTTATTAATTTCTAAATTTTAGTGAAACTGAAAGAACTGCGCCAAAATCTATTATGAAGAGTGGAAACAAAGAAAAGAACTCTAAAAGTATCCGATTTTCTAATGATGTTTCAATGCAAATAAGGTACAACTTATTCTACAATAAATATTACCCAAAGAATGCTATTATGAAATTAAACGTTTTGCCCTACTTTAGTGAATCAGAGAGTGATCAGAAGATGGTAAAACCATGGGCAACGGAAGTGAAAAAAAGACACAAAAAGTTTAAAACAGAACATTCACCTGTTGTTCAGGACATTGTGTTTGAGGTATTTGTTTTATTACAATTTAATATTTGACCAGAAATAAGAAAGCTCTTTTTGATTTTATGTATAGAATATAGTTTTTGATGAAATTGATGGAGTTACAAACAATAGAAAAGTTTGGAGAGGTGAGCTTCTCAATAAAGACCAGCAATGGCATATTGTGTTGACACCATCTAATAGGTTTGTTGTTTTCGAATTTATTTCAAAATTTAATAAACAAGTCAAAAATTAATTCGTTCATGTATGGAAATTTTAGCGAGTGTGATCTGAATAAAAAAACTATACAAACTAAGGAAGCGGAAGTAAGCGAATTGCTTTTATCTACTGAAGATGAACGTTTAGAAGACAACAATAAATCTGAGGTATTTGTGTTTTTTTTTAAATATTAATTAGTGTTTATAAAGATAATATGTCATTAGTATTTAGTGAGAGGCGTTAATTTCATGTTCTTTATTTACTTGATAATAGGAAAAAGAAAAAGGAAGCAAAAATGTGACACATAGTGTCATCGAAGATGCCCAAGAAAGCAAAGATCCACCGATTTGGTAAAATATATTTAAAAAAATTAACAATGAAGATCGAAATATTGTAACTTGATATATTTTGTGTTTAAATTTTAGCGAATCTTTTCAGGATATAGCAAAACAAGAAGCCGATGAATTAAATTTAAATCTTAATTTGATAATAGAGAATAAACAAATACCAGAAATCTGTAGTAAATCAGACGTATGTACTTTTCATCAAATATTTAATATAAATATAGCTACAATAATACATTAAGATATAGTAATGATAACATATGCTTGACTTATAAATTTTCGAATTAATTTTTATTTCGCCTGCCAATAGAAAGAAAATGAGAAACACTCTTATTCCAAATGCGAAGCAAAGGACAACGACAAAAAGTCTGTTACCGTTTCCCATGAGAATATCTCGGAAAAATCCCAACCCGCGCGTGCTGCCGGTACTTCTAAAGAGTACGTTGATTACATAAATATTCAATTATTCATGATAATATGGCCATTACAGACATGTAGTCAATGCAGCGGCGGATTTAGACCTGTCGGGGCCCTAAGCGCACAATAAGTTTGAGGCCTCTAGTAGCCTCTTTCGGAATTTGTAAGTGCTCCTGGCTCGAGAGGCCCCAAGCTTTCGACTGTGCATAAATCCGCCACTGAGTCAATGCCAAATATATTTTTTGTCTTTATTTTTAAATTATAGATATGTCCCGGAAGATATGGCAAAAACAAAGAATAATAAAGCCAAAGAAACCGAAGATATACCAAATGACGAAATGACAACAATATCGGATACAGATGTATGAATTGCATTACAATTTTTTTGATATAGAATTAATTTCTCCAACTAATTATTAAATACGATTCGGTTTGCTAATAGGTCTTAGAGAATATAGTATTACAAGAAAGCGAAGATGAACAGTTAATAGGGGTCGAATTTCCGACGGATATCACGGAAAAACGATCTTGTTCTTATCCTAAAATTAACATTCTGAGGTGAGTTAATAAAGCATTTATTAATCGTACTAAAATGTGCAGCTTGTAATAAAATTGTTGTTTTTGCTTGCAGGGAATTATCATGCAATCGGGCAAAACCAAAAGCAGGCGGTAAAAAAAGGAATGATCAATTACTGCCACAACCTGGCACCTCATTGAAGCAACAGCTTTTTGAACAAATCAATGAATTGAAGGTATGAACTGATTACCCCGTACGACAAAGTCTCTAATTATGTTTTTCGTTATAGAAATTCAAGATGATGAAAGATATGGAAAGTATATTACAAGCGAGAAGACAAGATTTGGATGATATATCGCGGAAAAAATCAAAGAAGAAGAAAAGGAATAAGATGAATGAAGATAGATTTAACCTTGGCTTAACTCTGGTAACTACAATATAAGATATTTGATCTTCTTCATAATCAACTAACTGTTTCTATAGGAAGCATTCTTGCGACCAGCATGGAGTTATTGGGCGCTTACAATGGTGCACGAAAAAAGAATTCGCTGTTATTATAAGGAAATTCGTTGGCTGATGAATTGGATTCAGTCTAAAAATCCTCCTAAGGTAGCCTCTCTTACTGGTAGAAGTAATGGTTTGGTTTACTTCAAGCAACCCATGGGCGTCCTATATTTGTTTAATCTACACTACAACCGACGAAATTTGTATCATTCCAAATCTAGTTATACCGAACCAGATCAAGATTTGCAGAAAGAGATCAGATTTCGTCCAAAAAATGTGTACACTCCTGCTTTAGCTATTCTTATAGAGGATGAGGTTGAAGAAGTCGAAATGAAAGTACCACTTAAATATAGTATAGATATGATTGGGTACTATGCAAGAAGGGCTATAATGTTTAAAACTTGTAAGTATTTTAAACGTGCTAATAGTTATAAGCATGACTTGACTTTCACATCACTAGGCCAGAAATTTAGGCGGCGGGCTCTTATAAACTCTTTTTACTGTTAAAATAAACATTGTACAAGTCATACTTCATTTTGACCGGAAGTAAATTCAAAATTACAAGTTAACCTCTCAAGCTGAGCTCCTCTTGTGGGAGCCATGGTTATAAGCAATATATTAATAATTGAATGATCTCTGTTCTTAATTTTAGATCCGATTGTCAAAAGAATAGCACACAGTGATAAGAAAAACCATGTACAAATTGAATATGGAAGATCATATTACAAGTACATGTTAGGAGACTCTCGCAAATTTCACTTGTATCAAAGATATATTCGTAAACCGTGGGAACTTGGATTAGATAGACCCTATCATTTGATTGGAACTAAGAGGTTCAATGTCGATGGTTACGTTGATTATCCAAAAGAGTTGAACAACATTTCTTAACGCTCATTATTAATCAAAACAAATTGCGTTTGTACACCATTTGATAAATATCAATATTTTATAAAAATATCTTACCACAAAGGTAACTCATATTACTGTTTTTATTATTTGATAACAGGCTTCTCCTAATCTTGGTTGGGAGCAGTAGCGACGATAGGCAAGGGAAGATATTATGAGCAAGGCGCCACTCGCTAAAGAGCGTCAAACTGTTCTCAAGAAATGTTTTTGAGAAAAAAAAATCTTGCGGTAAGGGGGTGCCCAAAAGATATCGTACCCTAAGTGCCAATTTTGCTTGCTACATCCCTGAATGGGGGAAACCCCTTATCATTTTAGTGTTCACCATTTAGACTACGTTTACTACGGCCGTTGTATAAACAGCTTTATGAGTAAAAAGAAAGGTAATTTAGTATTCTAAATACCGGAATGACTTGAAGTAAAAACGAATCAAAATTTTTTCGTCACACTTTGGCGGAATTTTTTTAGAATCAGAAATCTTCTTTTCCGTGCTTATTTTCTAAAGTCTGGTACGTTCGATCTTTTGATACGTTATCGAACTATCAAACGATTATAAAATATTATATAATAAAAGATTAGTTAGCAGGCAAACGCCTAAAATGAAACGTCTGGTTTTGCATTTTCTGTTTTGTTAATGACTAACGACAAATTCGTTAAAATATAACAACAAATACTTTTGTATCTTACCTTCGGCTCTAGGATTCGCTACACCAAGATGACCATTTATTTCCTTGTTTCTTGCACAACCATTTTCTGTAATATAAAGAAAGATAATTGAATAAAGTATTCATCTCTACAAATAGTATTTCAATAAGAAGCGTATACGGTATTTTGTAATGACGTCGGGTATAAAATTAGCACTTTTTGAATTTATAGGTACGCAATATTGCAAGATGTAAATAAACGCACATACCTTGATACTCAGTTCATAGAATCACACTACATCACTTAATAATTATACCGACGCGAAACATATTTAATTGAAATGTTCAGACGAAAAGAAGTAACCGCGACATTACCACGAGTTGAAACAACCGCACGACAACTACATGACTGCAACAGGCCAGCACACCAAACAAGTAACACAAATAGAAGGATTAACAAAATCACAAAGTCGCATCAAGGTGACTAGCGTGGCAATACGCTATCAATTGTTTACGAATCACTCAAAACAATATTACCCAGGATGGAATGTTGGATTTTACCATCAGGAGCGGTTTAGCTCATCGGAAATGAGACCCATGATCGTCATCCCCGTGCGAGAAGATAATAGAATCAAGTAGTAATCAGCGAACCCTATAACCGAAAGTAAGATAAAAAAGTATTTGTCATTACATTTAACTATTCAGAAGGAATGATTTTGATTGATTTCCATCATGAACAACGGATTACTGTTGTCATCTCTTTGATGAACTGGAGCGCTTATCGACCAAAAAACGAATAACAAATTCTATCCTGCTTCACGACAATGCCAACCCGTGACCAAAATTAAAGAGATTCTTAAACATCCCCTATATAGCCTTGACCACTCTGCTTGATTTTTACATGTGTGGCCTACTCAAAGAGGCGCAATGAGAGGATGATGGAACAGCGAAGACGTTCGTGCGATGGCGGGATCAAAAAGCTTCCAATTCGATGAGAAAAATGTATTAAAAAGCTAGGTGATTATGTAGCAAAGATTTTTTAAATTAGCTTTCAATTATAAAAAAAAATTGCTATTTGATCGATCGTAGATTGCAAATGAAAAAAAAACACATGCGGCAGTTATATTTTGACCATTACAATTAGGAATAAGGAATGAAACATATGACCAATAATTAATAAATTTATTATATTACAACAAACCTAGAATATTTAATATTATAATAAAAATTGTAATTATATATCATTCCTTGCAAATTAACGAGTTCTGAAAAGTGCTGTATATATGCATTCTGTTCATGCTAAAATTACAACTTACAATTACAAATGATTCCAATTTGCACACCCTTTAAGAGTTTTGGTGCTACATCAAAATATCATTCTATATAAAATACATGAGTTGACAAGATTCACATCGATGAGTGTACATTTGTTCTTAATATTTTAATTTTAGGTAACTTCCACATACTCCGCGCATTGCTTTCAGCTTTAAACTACACATTAGCATTAGATTTGCAGCATATTTGAACCAACTTTTTACTTATATACACATCGAATTCAAATAAATTCCTTTAAAATATCAATATCGATAAAATTATGAATTAAGCACGAAATGATGAGTAACATTAACTATGAGCTTATTTCCAGAAATGTTGTCATGATTTACAACTTGCTTGCACGCATCATTTGTTTTCTTCTGAAAATAATCAAATAACTCTTGTAATGCACATTTCCCTACATATCTATTTAAATATATAAACAATTAATGTTTAGTTTCTCAATGGCACTTTGCAGTACAGATTAATTTTGTATTGTCAATGCAAGAAATGAATTTACATTCACTAGGAAAAACATAACCATTCTCTCTTTGAACTTAATTAAGCTTTAAAATGCATCAGAAGTTACATGTTCTTGAAGACAAATTTATAACTACACGCCCCATGTTAATAGCATATTAAGACATGCACTACATATTTAAGAATTGCATTACCCCATGAAGACTATTCACTTATCAATTGCTTGATATATGGATTAATTAATAATAAAATAAATTTTTAAAAATAATAATAAACACATTATTTTAATTATAAGTTCGTAATTAGACTTATTGCAACAAGAAAAATAAACGGTGTCATGTTTAAATTGTCTTGCATTTGTTGTCTTTGCTCTAACTTCAGATTATTGCGACGCGTGTCAAGCTTATGTGCAATTTTTACGTACTTATTTATAAGAGACGATTGAACAGTGTATAAAATTTGATATATTTTCTTCATAAGTTGCTATAGCTCTTATATGACCCAATATGAAAAAAACGAGTAAAAGGATATGAGTTAAAATTCAATATCCCAGCCAGAAACATCATCCGGTGGCAAACCCTCGTTGTCGGGAGGATATTCATCAAAGTTTGATGTGTCGGTAACATGCTTGACGACTGGCATAATTGGCGGTTCCAAGGTTCGGTTGCACAAACCTTCCCAATTAAATCCATCAAACCATCTAAAAATGAGTTAAATTTCTATGAATATCACACTTTTAAAAATCATATTAAAATTTGTAAATCGCTTATTCTAAAACTTACTTATGCTTTTGGATTTCACTGATACCCCCTTTCTGATAACCCAACCGCTCCGCAGGATTATCTCTACACAGTTTTTTAATCAAAGCCGCAGCGTTTCGTGTGATCGTACGAGGAAACTCAATCGCATCGATACCCTTCAGAATAATATTATATGTCTTCATGGGATCGGCTCCAGTAAAGGGCGGCGTGCCCGTGAGCAATTCAAACATCAATACTCCGAGAGACCAATAATCAGCGCCGATATCATGACCCTTGTTCAAGATTACTTCCGGCGCGACGTATTCTGGTGTGCCGCAGAACGTCCAGGTCTTTCTGCCTGTTTGCAGTTTCTTAGCAAATCCAAAATCAACGAGCTTTACATAACCGCAGTTGTCCAGCAAGAGATTTTCCGGCTTAAGATCACGATAGATGATGTTTCGTGAGTGAAGATAATCGAAAGCTTCTACCACACAAGCTGTATAGAAGCGCGTGGTGCTATCATCAAAATTGGCTTTGTCGCGGAGAACAGTCCACAACTCGCCACCCAGACAACTTTCCATCAACATGTAGAGATACTTGCGATCTTTGAATGTCTTATACAGCTTGACAATAAACTCGCAATTTGCCTCGCCCATAATTTCCTTTTCGGACTGGATATGTTGTTGTTGACGCGTCTCAACAATCTGAGCTTTCTTCATTTGTTTTAGAGCAAAAGAGCGATTGGTGTCGCCCTGGATTTGAACGAGTTCGACGCGACCAAATCCTCCTACGCCTAATGTAGCCAAAATTCGCAAGTCGCTCAATTTCACATTATCGAACTCATCGTTTATCCTAAAAATAAGATCACGTTAATAATAATGTCAAATTCTGGAATATTTCTAAAATGAGCATAAACTTGTCTTACCACTAATATCCAAAATGTTAGTATGAACAAGAATTAATATTAAATATTAAGTTAAATATTGAAGACAAATGTTATTAAATGTACCTCTTTCTCTCAGATGTTTCATCCTTGTACTTGGTGCGTATTTCGTCCAAATTAGAAATTAGCTGTTTGAAGGTCTCCCTGTCAATGACCAAACATGAGACTCCTTCCGGGTCGTCAGCGATTATGTTAGCAGTCCGCTGGTCATCTCTACGTTCGCACATAATTTGGATATATTAAAGAACTTATTACCATTGATACGTTTATATGGATATATAGACAATCGCTTACCCTTGCAATGCCTTTTCACCAAAGAAATCGCCTTTGGATAAATTCCTTATGAATTTCTCATCGCCTGAATCCGGTTGTTTCATCGTAACCTTGACCCGACCTTTGCTGATAATAAAGAAGGTATCTCCACGAGCTCCTTGGCGAATGATGTAGTCTCCTTCTTGGTAAGATACTTCGTCCAAAATATCGGAGATCTTGATAAGGGTATCTTCCGGTAGGTCCTTGAAAATCGGTACACTGCAAAAACAAACCAATTAGTTGTATCAACAATGAACGGCTCATTTCCGCGCTAAACGAGTACACCATTTAGCTGCCATATCATTATTTCCGTTGGAAATTTCCGCTTATAAAAAAGCGGCATTACATACAGATTGAAGATTGATTTAGTTTATATTCTGCCCTGAATGGTATTGGTTTAAAGATTCATATTGTTAAACGTTTTCAGTCATGTTTGGGCTTAGGATTATTATCATTATTCATTATATTGTGAATATACAAGGAATTTCTGAGAAAGTGCGCATCCAAAAGTTCGAGCTTTGTGACCCATTAATCGATTATCCGCTTAGAGTATCTGCGAAGTTCAGAACCGTTAGAAACGTGCAATACTTGGATTACAATGGGACCTATACAATTCCATATGTTTATAATGCTTCGGTAACTTTAACAAATACACTTCCCATTTTATTACTGTAGCGTGTAGTACTGTAAATTTCTGTTTAAGGTACATGTGCATATTGCAATTTCACCCAATGGCAGAAACTTCATTCATTTGTTGTCGTTACATAGTAATGATGTATGCGATTTCCAAAGGAAGTATATGGGCGAGTTTTATTATTTGATTTTGGAAAGATGTGGCTTAACGCGTGATACTTGTCCAATTCCAGCAGTAAGTAATAGAGTGGGTCGCTTTCCAAAATTATATATATATGATACAGAATATTTATAGGGAATATATTCAAGTCGGAATATGAAGATTGATTTTGGAAACATTCCCGTTAATGCTCTGCCCAAGGGTATAGTGCGTTTGCGTCAGATGGTTATTCAGCACAAGACCAAGAAAATATTGAGTTGTATCGATATGGAACTTACTAACAAAATCTAAATCGTGTTGTATACAACCCCAAGCTTAATAAAAAATATTACTAAGTAATTTACCATTATTCAATTTATGCTGTTGTCAATTAAAAAGAGAGAAAAAATGCCTACCTTTTCAAGAAGTCGGTGTACTCGGCCTGCCTGATAAGGCCAGTCCTCATCATAATGGTCTGGAAACATGGCCGATCGATAGCCCATAGTTTACAGTCGGTTGCAGCTTTGATAGTCGCTGTCCGCTTGCAGTTGTAGAGGATTGCAAGCTCTCCCAGCACCTTGCCAGCTGCCAATGTGCTCAAGTACTTGGTTTCTCTAGACACCTCTACGCGGCCCTCTGTAACACGAAACACATTCATCAGACAATCGCATACAGCACAATTGATAGATGCCGAAGATGAAAGTTCGACCATACACGCTACAGAGAAACTTGACCTGAGAGGTCACTTTCTCCATGAACGTATATTTACAATATGTTGATTTGAATGGCCCGAAGAAAGTTGCGCATCACCTTCATAAAATAATTTTGTATGGACATAAAATTGGAAACCTTTGCATTCAGATAGGTTATTAAAAATTTAGAAATTGCGATTTACTACTCTCACAACTACAAAAAATTCAAATATTGCCGATACCATAAGAATGAGTTATTTTAACATCTCACCATTATCACAATTCGAAGTAGTATCACAGTTATTGACTAAATTTCCGGTTTTGCGTTTGCGCACGCCGTAGGAGTGCACCGGCACCACCAGCCTCGGTCTAGGAATCAAAAAATCATCGTTGCTCCTCTTACTCTTTGCAGGACTGGTGCGGCCACTCTTGTAAAGATGCGTATAGACATCTTCTACCTCATCATAACTAGCCGAAGAAGCCAGATCGGTGCTGGCACTCTTATCCGAGTCAGAGAGCTCAGGACTGCTGAGATAAAGATTCTTCGGGGGTATACGCTGCCGCGCCCGTTTGCCTGTCATTACCGGCGGATCCAACCTCACGTCCAAATAGTCATTCTGATCGTCGATCCACTGACTCACACGCTGTGGGTCCTCCTCGTCTTCTTCCTCCTCTTCCTCCTCCTCCTCATTGTGGTAGGCCTCATCCTCAAAGAAGCTCATAGGGTTGGTGGTAATATTTACTCGCTTGACGAATTGCGGCCGCTTCTCGAAATCATGGCGACTTTTAGAGTTGATACGCGAAAGACATTTATCGGAATGATACTTGAGTTGTCGCGGAGGTCGTAAAGGCGGCTGCGGTTGCTGGGAGCACTCCTCCAATTCATCCAACAACTCTTGATATTGCCGTAACTTGGACGTGCCACGTAGTGTGCCTTCCCATACATTAATATTGCTTTTACCGCTGCCGTCGTTACTGCCATTCGTGTTGGCGGCAACGAGCTCAGGAGGGCTGGTCCAGTTGGCTTCGTAACGTTTACCTCTCGCGCTCGGCGGAACGTCCATCTCCAACCACGCCGGGTCATTCTGCACTGCTTTTCCAGGATAATTCTTAATACGCATTATGCCAGCATGGCTTCATATCCGCTAAAAAAGAATTGGATCACAAAGTGCTCGTCGCAGGTTAGGTACATGGAGGAATGCTTGAGAACAAACGAACGAACAATCTTAGATTCTAATGGACAGAACAGAACATGGACGTCTCAGAGAGAGAAATATAAATGCACTAAGAACGCATGAAGTTTTTTGTTGATTATAATTTGAATTATAATTGATGGGTGTCATTCTGGGACAGAAACAACTGAATAAGTCAGTAGAACAGAAATAATTGCATTTGGAAAGTCCATCAAGTTTTCAGTAACTTCCGCTGTCTGTCCGCTGTATGATTCCGACTTGGGCAATATTGTTTGGCAACTGTTTAATATAATAACAGCTACGATTTTATTGATTATAGTATACCGTTATTTGCATGTCATAATTATGACTTTAGTATTAATAATTCCTGTTGCTTTCCAGCAACTTCGTAATTTTCTTTATTGCTTGCATAAAGAATGATACTGATGTAACATGGTATATGTTGATTGCATCTTTAAATCAAATAACTAACATTTAAAGCGAAATAATTTATTATTGTCATGCTACATTCATATGAGAAAGTGAATATGAGCTTCAATTGATTAATCAAAAAATAAGTTTCGTTGAACTGCACAAAGCCCATGCAACACAGAGTGTTCTAGAAATTTAGTCATAAACGCCGGAGTCACATTATGAATACAAAACGATTCCGATGTGATTATACTTTATGAGTGCAACATGCAACCCGCAGTTCAACTGCGATACAAGAAATAAACGTGAACGAGATCAAAAGATATCCGACCTTGAAGACCAAAACGGTGGGCTTGTGCTTCTCTTCAATGGAGTGCATCACGTATCATTTACACATTGAATGACTCCGTGGACTGCTGTCAGCAGAAGTCTTCTTTCGATTTCGTTTATGCTCACGCTTGGTCAAGATCTCACAGGATCCGAGAGTGACGCACGGATGGGAAAATCTGGGTTACTTGTTGAAGTTTTGTGCTTAACTTTAGATTGGTGGCAACGATTCGAATCTTGTATGCTACTAGTTTTGTTTTTGTTGTCGCCGAAACGAACGAAACACTTTGAAGAGATATTGATGATGGTGATGACTAATCAGATATTGTTTGATAGATACGTAACTGGTAGAAATCAAATACGAAATATAGGTTCAGTTACCTTGGTTTCAAAAGGTAATTAAAAATGTAATTATCTTGCATCCTTGATGTATGATGATGCTGTATGTATATGTTAATAGAAAGAAGTCTCTGCTCTTTAAACTTAATACCAAAAAATCGAAATATTTATTAACCAAAACTATGCAAAACGAATAAAAATTGCGAGTTTATTAGCAAATCTACTTTCCAACAACTTTCACATACTCAATCATACTCAGATCCGTAAATAAATTACACGCGCGACAAAATAAAACGATCTTTTTGTTGACCCTTGCGTTTTTGCGGCACTTTTCAGTCATCGAAATATGCCAGCCAGCATGATTTACGATTCCTTTGAAAATTTAAAACACTTTCCAAGACTTTCACACGTTTTACGCGAGGTACGTCCCATACGCGAAACATGTTATGCATTGTTGGTTGTAATGACAAGTCGCACAATTCATTTGGTATCATGCACACCCAGCATACCTCGGAAATAACTCTTCACCTACGTGAAGTTATGGTATAGTAGGTAATGCTCTTCGTTTGACACTATATGTAAGTGTACCTATTTGATTAAACATAAAAGGTTTGCGCAGTTACTTTGATTTGCGAACTGATTGTAGGAGTACTTGCAAAGACCCTGCTTGGCAACCCTCGATGTAAATGATGATAAGCGAAAAGACTGCGCTGCGCAATCGAATTAAAAGTAAAACAATACCATTGTTGGTCGGTGTGGTGGCTTCAAAGAAACATGAAAACAAAGACTTCGCACGGTCTTTCATCATCGCACGCATGTAATTCCGCAATGCTGGGCATACAATGTGGTCAGAATCGGTGACATGCAGGAGTCGCGAAGAAGTACCAAGATTATTCTTGTCCTTTTTTTGTTCATTTTATTGTTTGTTATTTGATGGCATGACAACATTGTTGAGCAGGTTACGAATGCGTGTGTTAACCGCCAAATTATTGTGAGCAAACATTTAAAGGTAATCTAAGTGAGATTAAGCTGGCGTGAACACTTTGTGTGATCATTAGTCTAACGTGCAATAAAAGTCCATTTGAAGAATATTGTAAGCAAATTAATTGTGATTAAAGTGATGCAATTTTCGCTGCTTGTGTTCACTGGCGAAGTTACGTTTTATGCTCAAGAAGACTTAAGTACAAGAAGCATGAAGCGAAGAAGACCTTTCAATGGGACGGAATGACAGGAAAAAGCTCATTGCTACGTACGGCGATGTAAGAAGCACTAAGCAATAAATAATAACTGCGAGTTGTAAAGGTTGTAAATAATAATTTGCGTTTTTAGTCTTTCTCTCATGACGCCAGTCATTTGAAGAATTACCTAAACGCGTCATTTTCGCTTTCTAGGTCTATCCTCAGTTTGCTAGTCGAATCAAACTACAATATTAATAATTATGCCAATCTAGTGATCTATAATTGCTTAATGAACTGTGCACAATCAAATAAAGCTTGCCAAAAGTTATAAATTTGCCATTCGCAGCTCATACCTCTGCATATGAGTTTATGCTTATTCGAGAAGAAAGCAAACGGAAATTAAACATAAATTAAGGTCATCGAGATTAGTGTGCTGGATCAATGTATCGAAACTCTTCGTCATTTTTGATTTTCGCTCATCGAATGGCGGACGCTGGAAAGCGACGACGCATGCAACTGAAGATATGCAATGAATCAGGAGGTCGCTTATTGTTTCAAGGCAAAAACAAAACTGCGGATGAAAATGTTCGCTCGCTGTGGCAAGAGGCCGACAATATTGGGCATTGTTCAGCGTCGAATGGCGTTCTTGTTCCGACCTGGTGCGGCAGAGAGCAGCAAGCAGCAAGTGTCTTAACACTAATATACGAACAACAAAGCATTGGCTTTGTAGTCTCTACGTTATGTAGTTTGTTATGCAGCTTACGCAATGTTTAATAAGACAAGCCAGGAGACAATGCAACGCCCAAAGAGCTATTCGGAAGGCGGAATTAATCAGAGCGGAAAATTCTAATTCAGATTTAGTTTTCGTCTGATGTGTTGATATTGCTTCACTTTTAAGGACTTTCGTTGATTTTAATATATATTTTGGATATTTATGGTGGTGGTTATACATACATTGAGAAACAATTGGTTGTTGGTCTGTAGCAGGGCTCTAGGCATAAGTTAAGTGTGGTGTCCAGTTTTTTCAAATGTATGCCGCGGTACAGTACACCTCCGAAATATGAATATCTCATTCATATGCCCATAGTGCCCCGCCTACAGACGGCACTGGTCAGTACTGTACAGTCTAAAGAAGCTGTGTGTATTTTAAAAAAAACACACACTTTAAATTATCTATTCATTCATGGTGATTATTTATACATTTACTTTCGCAATTACAATTATGACATCATCTTACTCTACTATTTGAGCTCTTATTAAAATGCAATTCGTTCTTAATGATTTCTAAAAGTTAAACCACGTCAATGCTCAAGCAACCTCTTTTTTTTTGATAAGTAAAAAAATATGACCTCGTCAATCAATTTCCTTCGTCTTTTTTTCCGTGAGAAGTCCAAACTTCTTATCGTTCGCTTATCTCAATTCCAACCTCATCACTTGACCTTATAATTAAAACAAATTGCGCAGGATCCCACTGAATACGTATATCATCTCTTTTTTTATTTCCTCCCATGACGAATCTCAAATCACTCACCCATTAATACATAAAATCCTATCCATCCGCCTGAGAAAAGAAAGCTTTTTTTCGTCTCTCTTGGTTTCTAATTATGCTAAACTCTGACCAATGAGATAATTAAGTTTAATTCTAGCCTTTGTGTATTACTGAACGTTCGATAGCAGTCCAAACGAGTTACGAAAATTAGTTTCACTTCCTGCTGTGCTGATCCCATTACAATTAATATTCCAAGGTTTATTAGATCTACATACATTTGATTTCTTTTATGCTCGTAAGACAACTAAAGCAGCTGATAGGGATAAGGCAGATGCTATTTATGAAAAACTTAAATCAGATATGTATATCCTAATTCAGTGCGAAGAACAAGACACAAAGCATTATTTTTCTTTACAACTCACAAGTCTTATGAACCCAGAAGATTAGTATAATTCGCGTTATGGACTCTTAGATTTTGCTCTTAGATTTGACTTCGTGTAAAAGTTGTCTTGCACGGCGACACTACTGGCAACCGGTTCTGAGACATTCAGCATGATTCCGCAACTATACAGCATGTTCTCAAATTCTATTGCACATTTAATTTCGATGCATATGTAGCAAAGAGAAAATGCTATAAGTAGTGATCTTATTAGTCTTTCTTCAGTTCTCTGATCTTACTTTGGATATTAGTGGACAGACTATATAGATATAAAGTTCGTCGAATAGTGAGTAATTAATTATTATATTATGCGGCATTGTTCGTCGTTCGCTTGGTTTTCACATTTTTCTTTAAAGCTGATTGAAAGTGCCTGCCTGCACCGCCGTTTCAATTATCTTGCTCTACGAATTTAAGTAAGTTTCATCGATTTCAATTAGGTTTCGTCATGCTTCTCATTCTTATAAGTACGCTGATAGAAGGCAAAGCAGGCAGAGATATCTACAACTTGGATTATTGTTGTTGCAAGCTGTTACACGGCCTTCGAGAATTTAATTCTTTCTCTCGTTTTTTTTTTAATTGAAACGATTAATTCTTCAAATTCAAAATGGACAGTTTGTACAATATGCTGTGAATGCTTGGGTAATTTGTTTCGCAATTATTTGATTGTTCACTAAATGAAAAATGATCATAAAAAGTAATCATTCTATTTCATTTGAAATTATATAGTCCATGGAAACAACCATCTTGGATTTCGTTGACATTTTTATTAGTATATAGGTTCATTCTGTTGTTCGAATTAATATTTGGCGTTTTTGGAAATCAAAACGATGAAATTAAACGTTCACATTCACAAATATGTGTTGATAATGCTAAAAATTCTCTACCAAGAAAAGTACAAGTTTGTGAAAGAAGCAAATGATAGGTAGTATTGTAAATAGAACACATAATTTCTCCCGTTTTATTCATGTGTCTTTATCTGGTATCGTTGCAAAGCTATAATGATTTTAAAGACAGTTCAATTTTCATCAATTTCAAACCTTTACTCTTGGACCAACCACACGATAACGACAGCGAACAAGAATTGTTAGCTTGAATAGGATTGAATTGGAATAAATTCCTTTCTTTTGATGTTTTATTTCAACTTTCTGCAGCTTTGAACAGTAACTTTGCAAAGTGAGCCAACTTTTAACGAAAAATTCTAATCTGTAACGTCATCTTAAAGACATTGATAACGACAAAATTAAGTCTTTTTAAATGTTTCTTGATAAAATGAAATAAAATAATTAAATAATTTACAAACATATTCAAATAATTAAGCACCTGTTACCAATTTTGCTTGTAAATTGCCAATGAACTCTTTCTGAGTATCTTTGACAATAGTAAAAAAGTCATAAGCGGATGGTTGATGAAGATTGAAACATGGAAATACAGTTATAACAGCGAAATCATTTGTTTCAAAGATGGTTAACCTACAAACTAATGATTTTCATGTCATTGTCAAACGCACTTAAACGTTTATTTCCTTGCTGATTTCCAAAAAAAAAATTCTATGAATGAATTTTCCAGGAAATATGAAGTTTGACTATCTATTATCAAAGATAGATTAGATAGACGCCTGTTTTGTTTTATATATCTTCAAGAATAATAAACTGTTTTTTTGCTATCCTATGGATAATAACAACGTTTGCCATTTTTTGATAGCAAAGTCTATAGTCGAGGATTTGTGATGGTAGGTAATCCCCCTCTTTACAACGTGGGTACGAATTTATGTTGTGATGATTCGAATGATCATCATTCGATTATAGAAATACTCCAAGAATTCGAATTAATTTCTATTTAATCGAATTATCATCGTCATTCGTATTTCGATCATTACTAATACGATATTCACCAATTAATGGTGATAACTTTATCCAGTCTTGAATGATTCATTTCTGTGAATTTATACTTCGTTTTATTAATTTATACATTTAAGAAAAATCCAAAAGCAACATAATATTCACTACGTAATGATTATTATACGAAATAAAGAGAAAAAGTGAAATTTCTACATAAAACGCATGCAATTAATATTAAAACACGATTTTTCACTTTTTACTGCCACGTGTTAAACCTCTGTTTTCATTAAACTCGCAGCATTTACGTATTTATTCATTTATTTATTCGCCCGACGTACTTATTCGTACTTGTGCTCATTAGTGACGTCGTTTTGTGCTTTTGTTTCTAGTTTTTTCATCTTCGCCGTCAACGCACACCGTTTGCGTGCGTCTTTAATTGCGCTTAGTACTTAAGACAACAAAATGCACCAAATGCACGATTAACCCAAATCGCAAAAACACAAACCGCCGTCTAAACAGAGCATAACTTGTTGTTACATATTTCTTCCTTTTTTATAAATATAGAATTTATTGTACGGTTATACATCGACTTTTGGTAATTCACTAATCTAATCGGATTTATAACGCAGATTGTATAAATTTCTAACAATTTGCGCAGGTATTAATTATGTAAGCAGTGCTAACATCATAAAAACAATGGGTACTGAGTTGTAAAAATGCAAAACAGTTTTTTTTCTGTATTAATTACTGATTAGCCATATTAATTATCGGTTATGACTTAAACTGAACAAATTCCTTAATCACAACTTTTATACCTTTATATTATAATAGCCTTAATTCAAATCACTTATATAAACTGCAAAAAAAAAAAAATAGGTAGTATTGTAGATACTACCGCAGTCTTTGGCATGTTTAACCCCATTTGCATATATTTGTTGTTACTTTGATTGCAATTGATGTAATCTTAAAGAGTTGGCAACGTTTCAGCGATTTAGAATTGTTTACTACCAAAATACTTCAAATGTCATCTGTCTGAAGTATGGCGATGACCAGATTAATGATAAGTGTAATACGGGACGGCCAGATGGGAATTTTCTCTCAGCACCCCCACCCCTCAGAAATTAAGATTTCAATAAATAAATAACCCACTTTCGGTTGCTCAAACTTTTTTAAATTAAATAAGACTAGAAAAATACGCGACAATTCGAGAAATTCAGGACAACACGGGATTGTTGATCAATACGGGACAGTACCGGGTAATACGAGACGGAGGGTCACCATAGTCCAAAGCCAGACGCCCAATATCTTCCAACCATGGACACTTGATGGTGTGACCTATGCCCCAACTACGAGTGTCAAGCGCCCAACGTTGGCGTTGGAAGATATTCGGCTTGTTGTCGGTCATTTGGCAGGAGTCAAAAGAGTTTTGGATGTAGTGAGCAAAAGTGTATGATTGGATCAAACATTCGTTTACCGTGTTGCAGGGCGTCATTCGTCGAACATTTTTTTAGACAAACATGAGATAAACATTTTATCAATGTCGGACGCATAGTCTCACGTCTGCCACCGGCTTCAATCAAACCTATGCATTGCTGAGCAGAGACACAATTTCTCCCGTTCTATTCATGCCTTTCTATTAATTTTGTTTAAGTGCTGATATAATATGTAAATGTGCAATTTAAAATTCGTTGTTCTCGCGAAATCCACCCTCTAGGCGTCAACCTTGCGCTCCTGATCTGTTTTGATTTATATATGATGAAAAAAATATGCCCAGTATAACGATTATTAATGCTCTTGGCGAC
>JARJDU010044625.1:0-21686 GCA_030264695.1 Lissagria laeviuscula
ACATTATAGCAAAAATATAGGAATTAGGCAAGCCTATAGGCACTGTAGAAAATAGGAATGTAAGGGATGAATTTTCCTACTGAGTGGGTTTATCAGTATCAGTTCTTTCGTTCCGGCAATTACTACACGTACGGCATCTATGAGCCGATAGCAAGTCCTTCTCCCACACCGCATATATGGAAGTCTGCCAAACAAATCCAATAGTCTTTTTAACACACAACTTTAAATGGTAGCAAGAGAGCATCTCTTAAAATCCAAAATATGATTTAATTTTTTGATGCGTAACCCCTGGCTAAATGGCACTTTTGATCTCTATGTGGTCAATACCCCTCCTAGGGCTCTTCACCTTGTTTTATCCACGGCTGCTTTATAGGCGTGGCAACCCCACTAAAATGGCCCCCTCATTCGCCCGGGTTAAGGACAAAAGGTTCATTTGGATCAATAATTTGGCGGGAAGATTTACGCACCACTGTTACTGGAATCTTTCGTGGCTATCGATCAAGGCGCCCAGCTTTGAGTTTGTGGTAAGCGCCCTTTGTTCGGGTGAAGAATCATCAGTCGGTTCATTGGCAGGTTGGTCAGGAGATCCCGGTAGCTGGCCAGGTTTGGTTTAACCCCACGGTCGAACTAATTGACGCAGGACACTTTACCCCCCTTAGCAGGCGTGCTTATGCTGCCAACCGCAGAAGAGGGGTCGGTATTGATGTGAGACTTGATCTGAGAGGCCAGACCACAGCCAGTGGCTCTCCGCTAGCGAACTAACACCCAATTTACGGGCTAATGAGGAGTATTCAATGAACATCTCAGCAATAGGATCTTCCCCGAGCGCTTTGACAGACTGTTTTGATCAATTTCCGGCAGTAAGCAAAATAGCGGGATCTGCAGAAAAACAGGTGGTTGAGTCGCTTTCTCAGCAACAACAGCGTTTTACAGCGCTGCTAGAATCGGCACAGAACATCTCCTCTCGACTGCTTGATCCGCAGACGATGTTGGCCATCCAGCATGGCATGATGCAGGCCACCTTAACGGTTGATCTCACCGCTAAAATGGCGGGCTCACTCACCCAAGCGGTGAATCGATTGGTGACCATCCAGTAATGAGTCGTCTAGGTTCCTATGGCGTTCTGTTCCTACTGCTCCTGCTGACAGGGTGTAAAATCGATCTCTATAAAGGATTGAACGAACAGGAAGCCAACCAGATGTTGGCCCTGCTGATGATCAACCGAATCACCGCCCAGAAAGTGGATGAGCAAGGGGGGGCGCTGAAAATTAGGGTGGCCGAAGAGGATTTCGTTAATGCCGTGGAGATCTTGCGCCAGAACGGCTACCCCAAGCGACAATTCTTTTCAGTGAACGATCTATTTCCAGCTAACCAGCTAGTTACCTCGCCACTGCAAGAGCAGGCTAAGCTGATCTATTTAAAAGAGCAGCGCTTAGAGCAGTTAATTTCGGCCATGGAGGGAGTGGTTAGTGCCAGTCTCTCTATTGCCGATCCGCCACAGTCCGAAAACCGACGGGAGGTGATCCCACCCTCGGCTTCGGTACTGGTTAAGTACTCACCAGAAACAAACATGACGCATTTTATCAATCAAATCAAAAGTTTGGTGCATAACAGTGTGCCAGGTCTCAGTTACGAAGCAATTACGGTGGTGTTACAGGCGACCAATTACCGTTTTTTGCAGCAACAGATCTCAGACATGCTGCCCATTAAGTCATCAGAACTTCCCCAAACAGCAGCAGGGGCGTCAGCCACTCTCTCAGCTGGATCTGGGCAACCAGCGATGGCTAAATTACTTGCCTGGAGTGCTGCTCACCTACTTTGGATTATCCTGGGTGCTGCTTGGCTACTCCTGCTGCTCCTAGGAGGATATTGGTTGTTTCAGCGTCGGACGGCTACGGATCATGTCAATCATTAATGTGGAGATCAGCCGCTTGCATCAGTTAGCGTGGCGCCCGGGAGCTTTTATGCATGGCGACTGGTGGTCCTTTCTACAGCTGGGGGCTTGGCAACCTTACTACCGTGTCGATCCGGAGGAGACAGAGGAGAGCCCAGGGCAATCGATCCAGGCGGCAGCCCAATCGTTGACGCCTCAGCAACGATACTCCCCCCTGCATCAAGCCCTGGATCGGTTGATTTGCCAGAAGCGCCATTTTCCGGTGACGCCGCTACCAGCCAGGCTCTCTGCCACTCAGCAGCAGTTGCTCGCTTTGGCGCCTAGATTAGGGAAATTACTGGTGGCATTAGGGTTGTCATTATTAGGCTCGCCTGACTATCTGCTGCGCGGCCACTATCGCCGAGTGCTGGCCCCGTTGCTCGGTTGGCAGGCGCTTGATCAGCTATGGGCCTTATGGCGCCAAGGGGATCAATCAGCCCAGCTACCGCCAGACAAACTGGTGATCCAGGCTCAGCAGTGTGCCTATCAAGCCATTAATGCCGATTTAATTCAGGATCCCATTTGGCAGGCCCTGGTAGTGATTTTACCACCTCCCCTGACAGTTTCAGTACAGCCCCCCGTGATCGCGGAGAATCCATTGCCACGACTGTTTAGAATCGCTCGCTTTTTATGAATCCCTTTAATTTGCCGCTGCAGCGGCTTGGAGTACCGCTTCCCCTGCCGGTGCAAATTACCGCTGAAACGTTCATCGCTTGGCAGCAAACGGATAATCTCTCCCGTTGGGTCCGACAGCGAGCGGCCCAACGGCTGCTGCGGGTGCGACAGCGGCGGCTGGAGACACGTCAAGCAGCCCGAGAGTATGTACAGCGCATGCGTAAGCGGGGTCGGGCACAGATCACCCAGATCTTGGAGCAAACCAGAGCTCAGGCCATTCAAGAGACTATTCAGTGGTTGGTGCCCGCTCAGCAGCTGGAAAGTACCTTCGCTAATCACTTAGCCCAACAAGCCGTGCAGTGGGCTGTTGAAGCCTTTAAGCAGTTAGTTGATGAGGCAGATCCACCACAGCTACTGGTGCAACGGTTACAGAACTCAATTCGTGAGCTACAACCTCACGGGAGCTTAACGCTGCGGGTTCATCCTACACAAGTGGCTGCTTTACAGCCCTTACTCTCTGCCTCTGATTTTGTCACGGTAGTGCCTGATCAACAGCTCTCTCCTCTACAGGCACTACTTGAAAGCCCCTTAGTAGTCATCAAGCTTGATCTAGAACAGCACATGACCCTATTGATAGAGCAACTGCTTGCGCTACCGCCGTTGGCTACTGCCCGCGATCCAGAGGATAGTCGAGGAGCTGTTACTGAGCCAGCCAACCCCTTACCCCTGAGTACTCAGGAGGGCCATGATGAGCAGCATTAGTGAAATTCAGGGGCAATCTCCCCTGCTAGCTCCGAAGAGTGAGGGATCGCCACCACCGACAGGGCCAATGCAACAGGTAGTTCCCGCACAGTCGGTAATGGAGAATGCCCAAGCGGCTTTATCAGAGATTGATAGTGCAGCCTTGCAAGAGACCTTGGAGGAGATGGGCTTGGCCCTGGGAAGTCGGATTAAAGATCTGAAACGCCGCGATGAAAATGAGGGAGTCCGCACAACACAGCAGGCACTGATTGAATTGGTAGAGAGTTTGGATGATCCCATGCTCTCGGATGAACTTGAACAATTTCCTCAGTTGGGTGAGGGGTCGGAGGATCCATTAGAGCAGCTGCGGGAGGCGGGGATCTCACCCGGTAAACAGCTGCTACTGATTGCTTCATTGCTTGCTTATAAACGTCCTAATGAGCAGCGACGCCGGCGTCTAGAGCGGGCATTGGCCACACTCCTGTCTGGCGATGAGGAGTGGGGATTGCAGCTGTTTGGCTGTTTGGAGATGGGCGAACTGCCTGACACCGCACTGCCGGCGCTGAAGCAGATTTACCAACGCAGTCGGCGGGAGGATCAGCCACAACAGAGCCTGGCTGAGTGGTTTGCCGAGATCAAAGAGTGGCCCGATCGGCAGCAACGAATTCGCGTTTTATTACGAGCCCTGTCGTTTGATCTCTCCCTCAGTGCCGACCATAGCCAGCAAAATCGTTTGGCAGCCACGATTAATGATTTGAAGCGCTTACTGCTGTTTCTCGGCATGGAGGAGCACTGTAACGCGTTGGCTCATGCTCTGCACCTCAGTGAAGAGCAGGTATTGAATGAGATTTTAGCGATTATTGAGCAGATCTGGATCTATCCAGAGTGGTTAGCGGGCCGGTTGCCTGCCTTAGAGCTGCCTCCGGAGCGGCAGGCGCACTATCTGCGGCGCTTAATGGAGTTGCTGCAGCTACTGCCAGATCCTTGTTATAAAGATGCCGATCAAAAAGAGCAGACGATCAAGGCTCTGATGATGCTCCAAGATCAACTGGATCAGCACGCTTAGGAGAGGCCTTATCGTGTTAGGAGAATCACTTAATTTACAACTCAGTCGCAATCTAGAGCAGTTTTTAGAGATGTTAAACCTGCCTGTGAAGCCATTGGAGCTGCCTTTGCAGTTTCGGGAAGGGCCCTTTGGACTCTTTCTCGAGCTTCGGGAGGAGCGGCTGCTATTAACCTCCTCCTATGAAGGAGGCAGGGGGGAAGCAGGGCGGTTACTGCCGATTTTGCTGCAACGGTGGCTGCCCGAACGTTGCCAGGGGGTGGTGCAGCGTGTTTTTATATTGAACGATACACTCCTGATCAGTTGCGCACTGCCAGAAGCCAGTCAAGCGGCACTGTGGTATCAATTGTACCGCTTACAGCGGCAGCTGCTTGAGCAAGTGTTACAGGGTGTAGAATGAAACTGGTATTGCGCTGGCTGAATCTATTGGCTGGGCGGCAAGATATCGTGCTGGCCGTTATGTTGATGGTTGCGGTGTTTATGATGATTCTGCCGCTCCCTACAATCATGATAGATTTCATGATTGCGATCAATTTAACCTTCTCCATTATCCTATTGATGATTACCATCTATCTACGTGAACCCTTAGAGTTCGCCTCATTTCCTGCCGTGCTGCTGATCACCACCCTCTATCGCTTATCTCTCACCATTAGTACCACACGCCTAATTTTATTACATCAAGATGCGGGCGATATCGTTTACACCTTTGGCAACTTTGTTGTGGGCGGAAACTTAGCTGTCGGGCTGATTATTTTTAGCATTATTACCATTGTGCAATTTGTGGTGATCACTAAGGGTTCGGAGCGGGTCGCCGAGGTAGGGGCTCGCTTTTCGCTGGATGCGATGCCGGGTAAACAGATGAGTATTGATGGTGACATGCGGGCGGGCATTATCGATGCTCAGGAAGCCAAGAGATAGCGCTCATTGGTTCAAAAAGAGAGCCAACTCTTCGGGGCCATGGATGGTGCCATGAAATTTGTTAAAGGCGATGCCATCGCTGGAATTATCGTGATTTTAGTGAATATTTTTGGTGGGATTGCGATTGGAGTCTTTCAGAAGGGAATGGCTGCCGGAGAGGCCATGAATCTATTTGCCATTCTCTCGGTGGGCGATGGCCTTATTGGCCAGATCCCGGCGCTACTGATCTCAATTACTGCTGGGATCATTGTGACCCGAGTGCCTGGGGAAACGCCGCAAAATTTAGCCGCTGACTTATCAGAGCAGATAGGCCGGCAACCGCAGCCACTGTGGGTGGCCGCGGGGGTATTGCTACTGTTTTCTCTCTTACCGGGGTTTCCGACTATAGTCTTTCTGCTGTTGGCTTCGCTATTGGCTGGCACTGGGTATCGGCTAAAACAGGGCTCAAGCCTCAGGGGCATGGCGGGCGGTGAAACAGCGGCAGAATCGGGGTCCCGCGATCTAACGCCAGGATCATTGCCGCTGATCCTGGAACTCTCTCCTGAATTGGTGACGAGTGCCTTGAGCGAGAGCTTGGTTCAGCTGCGCTGGCAACTGTTTGAACGACTGGGGATCTCTCTGCCAGAAGTGGAGATCCATAAAAAAAAGGGAGCTCTAGGGCAGCTGACCATTTTGCTTTATCAAGAGTCGGTATGCAGCGTGCTACTGCCCCAGGATCAAGCCCTGCTGGAGTCTCCAGACACCATTCCCAGCGAGCCGCATGAAGTAGCCCAGATCCCCCTGGGCGCTGACGGACTCTATTGGGTCAAGGAGTCGGTCACGCCCGCCCTACAGGAACAGGGCTTAGTGGTGTACGTTGCAGAGGCACGGATCACCTATGCTCTGCGGCGAGTGCTGGGCCGCTATGCTAAAGAGTTTATTGGGATCCAAGAGACACGGTTTCTGATGGATGCCATGGAGACCCGTTATGGCGAATTAGTGAAAGAGTTACAACGGCAGGTGCAGCTAGGGCGGATTGCCGATATTTTACAGCGGTTGGTGGAAGAGGGGATCTCTATTCGCGATCTACGCACCATTTTTGAGAGTCTGATTGTCTGGGCCAGCAAAGAGAAAGATATCGTGATTTTAGCGGAATATGTACGCGTCTCCTTGCGGCGCCACATTATTGGCCACTACCGTAATGAGCAGGGAGAGATCTCCGCCTGGCTCATCGGTCACACCATTGAAAGTCAGATCCGTGAATCGATTCGCCAGACCTCAGCCGGCTCCTATTCTGCCTTAGAACCAGAGCACGCCGCGGCTATTTTAGCGATCATCAAACAGGCCCTAGGGCCTAAAAAATCGGGGATATTATTAACCGCCATCGACATTCGCCGTTATCTGCGCAAAATTGTTGAGCGGGAACTATTTGACTTACAGGTGCTGTCGTTCCAGGAGTTAGGGGATGAGGTTGCATTACAGGTATTAGGCAACATTGAGCGACTCGATAATCCGTAATGGAACGGCGAATATAGGATGATGCGCCGCTTAGATCGACAGCAGTTACAGTCGCTATTGGCTGATAGCCTGCCAGCGCCTAAAGCCCTCGATCACGCGGTGATTACGCGCTATGGCCGGCTTACTGAGATTGGCCCCACACTGCTCAAAGCGCATCTTCCCTGGGCACGATTGGGAGAGATTTGTCAGATCTTACCGCAAAACATCCCGGCTGAAGTGGTGAGTCTACAGGAGGAGAGCGCCTTTCTATCGCCCTTTGATCAGGTGACTGGTTTACAGTGTGGTCAACAAGTCCATGCCAGTGGTACCCAGCATAAGATTGGTTTAGGCCCCTTCTTATTGGGACAGATTGTGGATGGCTTGGGACGGCTACAGTATGTAGCCTCACAGGGGGACGTCGAGGAGTGGCGCCCGATTGAAGGGCCAGCTCCTGATGCCATGAGCCGCCAGATCATCGACACCCCGTTGCCCCTGGGGGTACGGGCGCTAGATGGGCTACTGACCTGTGGGCGGGGACAGCGCTTAGGGATTTTTGCAGCCGCCGGGGGTGGCAAGAGCACCCTGCTCAGCATGGTGTGTGACGGCACTGCCGCCGATGTCGTGGTGTTAGCGTTAGTCGGCGAGCGCGGGCGTGAGGTCCGTGAGTTTGTCGAGGTGGTAATGAGTCCAGAAGCCCGTAAACGCAGTGTGTTTGTCATTGCCACCTCCGAGCGGCCCGCCTTAGAGCGCTTGAAGGCTTCGTTTACGGCTACCACGATCGCCGAATATTTTCGTGATCAGGGATTGGAAGTTCTCCTGATGGTGGACTCCTTAACCCGCTATGCCCGAGCGGCGCGGGAAGTGGGTTTAGCCAGTGGCGAGCCTCCGGTTGCGGGAGGATTTCCCCCGAGTGTCTTTGCCATGTTACCGCGATTACTTGAGCGAGCTGGCCCGGCAGCCCATGGCACCATTACCGCCATTTATACCGTCTTGGTGGAGGGGGATAATATGAATGAACCGGTCTCTGATGAAGTCCGCTCTATTCTGGATGGTCATATTGTGTTATCTCGCAAATTAGCCGAGGCCAATCACTATCCAGCCATTGATATTGCCGCCAGTGTGAGTCGGGTCATGAGCCAGATCACCACGCCAGAGCACCGGCAGCTGGCAGGAAAATTGCGGCGTTTGATGGCGGTATATCAAGAGATTGAGCTACTAGTTCGCGTGGGGGAATTTCAGAAAGGCCAGGATGATGAAGCCGATGAAGCGCTAAAACGTTGGCCGTTGATCCGGCAATTTCTCTGCCAAGAGACAGATGCTCTGTGTAGTTTTGAGCAGACCTTAACCCTATTACAAAAAGTGGTTGCTGGACCATGCTAACGCAACTATTAGCGTTAAAAAAACGGCGGGAAACGCGGATCCGCCAACGGATTGCTCAGTGTGATCAACAGATCCAACAGATTCAGCAACAGCAGCAGCAGAGTGTTCAGGCCCGGATCGAGCTGTGGGAGGCTTGGCGTCAAGCCAACCAGCAATCGCAGCAGGTTCCCGAGGGGAAGCTCTATCAGGTCCAGCAGCCTTTGGCCGATTTTTATCAGCGGGATCAAGCGATTACCCAACAGCAGCAAGCCTTACAAAAGGAGTTAGCCGAAGTTTCCGCACAACGCTTAGAAGAGCAACAAAGACTGCAGCGTAATCGTGTCGAGCAGGAGAAATTAACCTATGTCTTGGAGGAGTCGTCATGAGTACGAATCCATTCATTGCCACGTTGTCTCGTAGCAGAGTCAGCAGCCAGAGAGGGATCCCAGAACCCGCCCTCTCTGCCCAGCGCTCCTTTTCCGGTTGGTTACAGCCTCCAGTAACTGCAGTAGACAGCACGTTACAGCAGGCGTTTGAGGAAGAGAACGAAGCCCAACGTCACCAGCGCCAGCAAGCAATATTGCAGGCGTTACAGCAGCCCGGGGATCTCTATCGTGATCCTCTACGCGTGATCCGGCGGGGGGAGGGGATGAGTTTAACTTGGCAGTTGGTGAACGGGCCGCTGGCGGGGCTATTGATCAAGGCAGAATTAGCGGACGGGCAGCTGCAGCTTACCCTATCAGTGAGTGATTGGAGTCACTACCACTGTTTATTAGCCCAAAAGCCCCACTGGTTAACCTTGCTCAGTCAAGGGGGGTATGCGGTATCGGTGGAGGTACACTATGTGGTGTCCATCACCTAGTTCAGCCTGGTGTGCTTTGAGTCAACACCTTGGCCCGGGCCGTCTTCATCCTGCGGGTACGTTACGGTTAACAACGGAACAGCGGGGGGGAGCCGGGCTGATCTGGTCTTTGACGGTAGCGGGACAGCAGTGTCAGGCCTGGTGTGAGGAACAGGCCTGGTGTCAGTGGATAGCCCCCCTACTGTCAGTGCCTGGTTTGGCCGCCATTGATCCTGCGCTATTAACCCCGCTAGCGTTGTGGAGTTGGCAACCGTTGCTGAACTGCCTGGCTGAAGAGCCAGGGGGGGAGGCACAGCTGCAGATCGAGCCCCCCACCGCGGGGACTCTGGCTGCAGCGTGGGATCCGCAACTGATCTTAGTGCGAGAGGATAAGGTGCAGCTTGCCCTGCGTCTGCTAGATTGGCCAGCCCAGTGGCTCATCACCCTTAGCCAGGCCTGGGAATCGCTAGCCAGTGGTTGCCAGGTACCCCCGTTAGCCATCAGTGTGGTAGCAGGATGGTGTTGCGTATCCGATCATGCGCTGGAAAAGATAGGAGTGGGGGAAGGCGTGCGACTGAGTGGTGCGGTCGACTTGTGGTATGGAGAAGCCTGGTTATTTCAGCAGCAGCCCTTGGCTAAGGTACGCTTTACGAATGCACAGCAAGCCGCAGTAGAGGGCATTATGGCAGAGCAGAGTGAATGGCCCTCAGAGAGGGGTGACAGCCTGGTACAGGCACTGTCGATCACCGTGGTGGCAGAGATTGGACAACTGTGGTTATCGTTAGAACAGCTAACGGATCTGCAGGTAGGGGACGTTTTACAAGGGAAGTCGCTATTTGATGGCACTGTCCGTTTAAAGGCCAATGGCCAGTATCTGGGCAGTGGCCAGTTAATCGAAGTCGGGGGCCAGTGGGTTATACAAATTGAGCGCTGGTTTAACCAGACACCGCTGATCGCTCCTCAGGAAGTCAGGGCAGAACCCCGAGAGGAAGCCACGCCCTGGGCGGCAGGAGCAGAAGGAGCCAATCCAGTAGCAGTAGAAGCAGCAACCGCAGTAGAAGAAGAAAAAAACGCCAAGCCGCTAGCAGCAGTAGAAGTAGAAGCAACCAAGCCGGCCGCCGCCCTGGTAGAAGAGACGCTAGTAGAGAGGGGCAATCCCTTGGCAGTAGAGATCTCCCCAGAGGAGGCAGCAGCACTAGAGGGTACCACGACAGTCACCCTTGGAGCGGATCAGGCCATAGGAGAGCGCGATGAAGAAGAGGAAAGCACAATGAAAAAAGAGGAGGCCATAGCAGTCTCAGCCCTGGCTGCTTTACAGTCAATGGTAGCTGCGGTGGAGGGCTCTGCCCCAGTGGCAGAATCGGAATCGGAATCGGTTGATCCACCGCCCCCGATCAGGATGCCACCCAAGCCGCCGCGGCCGCCTAAAGGGCTGCGAACGGCTATGAACAGTATGGCCAAGTCCGTCATTGGACGGCGTAAACCGGGCACTACTTCAACGGTCTAGCCCGTCAATGTTTGATAGTGGGAGGAGTCCTGATGCCGCACCTTGATGAGCTGAGCCACCCTTCGGCCGCAGCAGACAATGACGCTTTACCGGAAAACTTAGCCACTGAGGAGCAGCGGGGCTCACGCGCGTCTGCCGTGTGGTTTTCCGTGACGGTGGAGTTACGAGTGGATTGCTTCACCTTGGCCCAGTTGCGATCAGTAGCCCCTGGTCAGCCGTTAGTCCCTACGATGCCGCTGACGCCTGACGATCTTCTCCTGCAGGTCAATGGCAGCCGCTTGGGGCGGGGCAGCTTATTCACACTTGACCAGCATTGGGCAGTGCGGATCACTCAGTTAGGAGTTGCTGGTGAATTTATTTGAACAACCTTACTCTTTAATCGCCCTGTTGGGACTGTTGTCCCTTCTGCCGTTTTTGGCTGTGATGGGCACGAGCTTTTTAAAGATAGCCGTAGTGTTATCCATGCTACGCAATGCTTTAGGGATCCAGCAATTACCCCCGAATATGGCAATTTACGGGCTATCACTGATTTTAACGCTGTTTATTATGGCGCCGATTGGTCTAGAGATCAGTGATCATTTAGAGAAGCAGCCGTTGGATTGGCAGGCGCCGCAACTCTTTCAACGGATTGATCAACAGTTACTACAGCCCTACCGACTTTTTTTAGTACGGCATACTGATCCGAAGCAGATCTGTTTTTTTAGCAGTATCGGCCAGCAGGTGTGGCCGGAGCAATATCGCGCCCGGCTCCCCCAGGAGTCGCTACTGGTATTAATGCCGGCGTTTACCCTCAGCCAACTGGTAGATGCCTTTAAGATAGGGCTATTACTCTATCTACCTTTTATTGCCATTGATCTGATTGTTTCCAATATTTTACTGGCTATGGGCATGATGATGGTCTCACCCATGACGATTGCTTTACCCTTTAAGCTACTGATATTTATCTTAATTGATGGCTGGCAGAAATTACTGAACCAACTGGTATTAACCTACGCATGAGTGAACGACTGATTGTTCAATTAGCGCTTCAATTATTGTGGTTGGTATTAATTTTATCGTTGCCGATTGTGATCACCGCCTCGGTGGTGGGGTTATTGGTGAGCCTATTTCAGGCACTCACCCAGCTGCAAGATCAGACGTTACAGTTTTTGATCAAATTGATTGCCGTGAGTATCACCCTGTTGGTGACCTACCGTTGGATGGGGGAGACACTACTGAACTATACCAACTTAGTCTTTAAACAAATTCTCCAAATGAGCCCGTAGATGGAGCAGTGGGTTACGTTACTAGCGGCCTTGGCACTCAGCCTCCTACGGCCGTTGGGGCTATTTGTCTTCTTACCGCTATTTAGCGCCCGCAGCCTCGGAGGCATCTTGATACGTAACGCCATTGCTTTAGTGATCGCATTGCCCGTGATCCCCCTGAATGTTGAAGTAGCTCCCCTAGGTACTCAAGATGTGTGGTTATTGTTGCTGCTCTATGGGCGTGAACTGTTTATTGGCATGTTGATTGGTTTTGGTGCCGCTATTCCTTTTTGGGCCATGGATATCGCCAGTTTTATTATAGATACCATGCGTGGTGCCTCCATGGGGACTTTATTGAACCCGCTGTTAGGAGAGCAATCCTCAATTTACGGGATGTTTTTCTCTCAGCTCTATGCCGTGCTATTTCTTGGATTTGGTGGTTTTCACCAAC
The DNA here is from genome assembly GCA_030264695.1 of Lissagria laeviuscula. Taxonomy (NCBI): domain Eukaryota; kingdom Metazoa; phylum Arthropoda; class Insecta; order Coleoptera; family Staphylinidae; genus Lissagria; species Lissagria laeviuscula. The sequence goes on from JARJDU010044625.1 coordinate 12,149, forward strand.
TATTAACCACCCTCTATACCAGTTATACGCTGTTAACCCCCGGACGCTGTTTGGTCATGGATGATCAACTCTTTCTATTGCTCAAGCAGGTATGGGTATTAATGTTCCATTTAGGGATTGGCTTTGCCTTACCGGCAATGCTGATTATGGTACTCGTCGATATTGCGATGGGGCTGCTGAACCGCTCGGCCCAACAGTTGAATGTCTTTTTTTTAGCGATGCCGATAAAAAGTGCCTTGGTGTTACTGTTATTGGTCGTGAGTTTAGAGAGCTCTTTGCAACTGTATCGACGGCACACGGCGGTGATCACCCAACGAGTCCTAGAACTACTAAGGACTTTGGGTGAGTGAGAAAACCGAAAAACCGACTGAGAAACGCATTCGCGATGCCCGTAAAAAAGGGCAGGTGGTCAAAAGTCAAGAGTTAGTCGTGGGTGTACAACTGGCTACTCTGCTCTGCTATCTGATTTTTATCGGCCCCGATTTTTTTGGAGGGCTGCAGCAGTTAATTGATGCTACCTTGGCTGCCTTAACCTTACCCCTGCAAGCGGCGATCTCCAAAGTATTGGGCGCTTTTTTCAGTGTAATATTACGCTTTATTGGCGGGATGGTGGGGTTACTTATCGTGGTAACTGTAGCAGCGTTACTGGGTCAAGTGGGGTTTTTACTGGCCACAGAGGCGATGACCTTGAAGTTAGATAAGCTCAACCCAGTCGCCAACCTACAGCAGCTGTTCTCATTACGCAGCCTATTTGAGGTTGGAAAGTCACTATTTAAGATCATTTTACTGGGGCTAATTTTTACCTATATTTTGCGTCAATATATTGGCACCTTTCAATTTCTGCCAGCCAGCGGCCTGGCCGCGGCCATGCCTTTAGCAGCTACGTTGATTACCTGGCTTTGGGGAACGCTGGTTGGCTGTTATGTGGTATTTGCTTTAGCGGATTACGCTTTTCAGCGGCGTAGCTTGATGAAGCAGCTGCGGATGTCAAAAGATGAGATCAAGCGCGAATATAAAGAGTCCGAAGGAAACCCGGAGGTGAAGTCACGGCGCCGTGAAGTGCACCGGGAGATCCAGAGCGGTAGCTTATCGGTGAAGATTAAGAAATCGAGTGTTGTGGTCAAAAACCCCAACCATATTGCCGTCTGTCTCTATTACCGCGCGGGGGAGACCCCGCTGCCGCAGGTATTAGAAAAGGGAGTTGATCAACAGGCACTCCAGATAGTGGCATTGGCGCTGCGTTTTGGCGTACCTGTGGTTGAAGATCTCTCATTAGCCCGCTCTTTGCTGCAGGAGGTTGAGGTTAACCACTATATTCCAGAACATCTATTTGAGCCAGTTGCTGCCCTGTTGCGGCTAGTGATGGGCTTGAGCTACCGCAGCGCTGAGGAGCCTCATGAGATCCCCTAAGATTAAGGTATTGGCTGGACTACTCACTGATTGAGGGCCAACCGAAGATTAACAGCATGCTTGAGGTAGCCCACTATCGGTAAGTAAAGCAATTAACTCTCCCGTAGTGGCTATTGCTAAAACCAACTCACTGTTAATAAGGAAATGATTATGATCCAGAATGACATTAGAAACGCAGGTTATTCTAGCTATTATGTTCAGGCATCTGCAGGATCCGAGCACTCCTATCACTATGGAGAGAGCGAGGCCGGTGATAGAGCGTATCATCAGGTCGATTCAGGCATGGATGGATGTCGGGATCGGAGTATCAGCGCTACAGATTTTAGAGAGCCGGGCTATTCTGCTGTCTTAGCCCAACGCAGCCTACGAGCGATGCAGCCGGTAGAGGGACCCCGCTTACAGAGCCTAAAAGAGACGATGGACAGTGTCGCCGATACGACCCGTCATATGATAGCGGGTGCTAAAGTCATCGGGGCGACGGTAGGGGCGGTAACCACACCGATTCTGGGTTCATTAAGCCGAGGGATCACCCAGACAGTCGTTGATGCAAGGCAATATGAATCCTGGGCCTCAAATAATGTAGAAAGCTGGGGTTGGAATGATACGAAGTTTGGTTATGCGAGTGGCTTAGCCGTTCGGGCCGCAAGCACCGCGGTGGGTGGCGCAATAGGGCTAGCCCATGGCATCTGGGCTGGCGGCAAACAGGCCTATGATAACTATAATGGTGAAGGGGTCTTTAAGGGGGGTTGGCAGGCTATTTCTAACGCTTTTTACGCTTGTGAACCGACCCGTTTTTCAAACCCAGCAGAGTAGACAAAGCGTAAGCGATAAGCCAGTACCGTATTGACTATTGAGCAGAGCGGTTAATGTTCCAGGGCAGGAGCTCTTTAATGTGGTTGATAGGATGGTCGGCGATCACCGCCAGCACCTGACGCAAGTAGCCCTCCGGCTCAATACCGTTTAATTTGCAAGTTCCGATGATGGGGTTTGGGGAGCAGCGGAACAGAAAACCGGGTTAAGTGGACAATTTGAATGGACAAATATCGATTAACCAAATTCAGCACCTTGCCAAGATCTATTCAACCCATCCTCCTTATCGTACGTTTTCTTTCCGATGGACCCCAGACCCTGAGAAACAAAGCAGCGATGGCCATAAAATTCAGGGAGTTGGCTAAGATGAAGTCATTACTGCTGATTTCTGCTAAAGTTGTATAGTAATGTGCTGAACTTACATTCTGCACTGGTAGATAAGAGTCACGACCACGACAAACAGGGATACGTTATGCCGAAACAAGAACAATCATTTAACAGATCTAGCTCACCCAGCCAGCCAGAATCGTACTAACACACTATTGCAAAAATATGCCAATACTAACCTTGATGCGCTTCCGCCAACAATTATCCAAGAATTAGCAGAAGGAAGTTTTCTTGGGGTAAACATATCTGGGGACATGAATCTTACTGATATTAGTATTCTTCCACTAAATTACTTGAAAGAGACCTTAGTACAATCAATACTATTAGAAATAGAACCATTTGTTAATAATGAAGCACAAGAATTACTAGGAACACTTGGTGGGATAAGTCATGAAATGGGAGAAAATGATTTTATTCGCCAGATTACTGATATTTACAATACAGACTATGCTGAATTTTGCCGGGTTACTTTAATAAGCAGTATCAATCATTTATTGAAATATGCCTAGAAACAATAAACATTCGAGCGTCTTCAAGAACAACCAATGAGGATTCATTCACCAATATTTTTTATATTGAAACTATTCATGTGGCAATTGAACTAAACAAAGAGTTCCTTGCATACAAAACGCGCTGGAAAATAATAAAAAATATTAAGGATATTATGTTAGGTTTGGAAACTAGAGAAAATATATTAAAAGTACCCGTGGATTATTCTTTTGCTTTTCCTCTTTATTTGTATTTATTATCTGACTTAAAAGAAAACTTTACTACTCAGACAGTAGATGCAAATGGAGATTTAATTGACAGCGTAGATAATATTCGGTTCGAAAGATTTTTTTCCCATCCTCCTCCTTGGAATTCGGTAGAGGGAAATGTTGAACGATTAAGCGATGAAGAGCTGATCCCTCGGCAGAATTTCTGGAAACATACCCAATATTAGTTTCGAGTATCTTGGCCAAGTGGGGGGCGCTGTCAGGCCACTCGATTGTTTCCCTAAATGTTAGTAGAAGTTTGCTGAGTGAAAATCGCCAATAGGGCAACCGCCCCCAAGGCATAGCAGTAGTAAACCTGGCCGACGACGGAGAGAGGTGAAACGCCAGCAATGGCACTGGCCAATAGAATTTGCGCACTATAGGGGATCACTCCCTGAATAACACAGGCAAAGATATCAAGCCAGGCCGCGCTGTAATGGGGCGGGATCCGGTATTTTTTGGCAATCTCGCGGGCTAGATCACCACTAAAAATGATAGCAATGGTGTTATTGGCCAAGAGTAGATCGAATAAGCTAACAATGGCGGCAATGAGTAACTGGGCTAGCTTTTGTCCTGCTTGTCGGCGGGCCAACCAGCCAGATAGCAGATTAGAGAGCCGCTGGGTTCCTTCGCCTACTAGGCCAGAGAGGCCACCCACCAGCATAGAGAGGAGCATCATCTCCTGCATACTGCTAAAACCAGCCACAATGTCTCGGCTATAGGAAAGCCAACCATAACCAGCCTCGAGTATCCCCAGCCAACCCGCCGCCATGAGGCCCATCACTAGTATAATCAATACATTAACCCCACATAGGGCCAGCCCGATCAGCAGTACATAGGGGGTAACTCGCAGCAGTGAGTAGGGGTGCCCCACGAGTTGCACACTGCCTGTACGCTGTAAGAATAGCAGGCCTAGGGTGATCAGGGCGGCAAGGGCCGCTATCCGCGCATTTAGGCCCAATTTGGCCGCTAGTTCAGCTCGTTGTGACATCACTGCTGCGATGGTGGTATCGGAAATGATAGAAAGGATTATCGCCTAACATTGCGCCGCCGACGACAGTCGCCGCCCCTAGAGCAGCTGGAAAGGCACCGTGGGTACTGAGGCCATACGCAACCGGGGTGATGGCAGCAATGGTCCCCATGGAGGTACCCATAGCGATGGCGATAAAAGCAGCAGTGATAAACACCCCTATCAGTAAAAACTGGGCGGGGATCAGCGATAGTACGAGTTGTACTGTGGCTTCCACGCTTCCAATAGCCTGGGTGACAGCCCCGAAAGCCCCCGCTAGCAAGAAGATCAAACACATGGTGATAATGTCACGGTGCCTTATGCCCTCGAGCAGGGCTTGTAGGCGCGTTTCGGTATTTCCTCGATGCAGCAGCCATCCCAATACAATGGCTGGGAGAATAGCTACCAAGGGAGAGAGCTGATAAAAAGCGTTATCAACCCCAGACAGTGAGAAATAGAGACCACTCCCCACATAGATTGACACAAAAGTGATCATGGGGAGGAAACTAATCAGCAGAGACATGGGTGTTAACTCATTAGATGGGATAGGATGACTGTGGATTACCAGGGCCCCCTTAGGGGCTGATTTCATAGAGACTTAGGGGAGCCAACAGAGTAATCCATAATGTTTTTTGCCACGTTTGAGCAAGGTATAACGGCCATAACAGCGATCGGCTGCGGTAAAGGAGTAGTGGGGATCACTATTTTTTTTACCATTGATCATAATCGCCTGTGCCCTGATCAGCGTACGTGCCTGGCTTTGAGAGGGGGCCAAGTCAGCAGCCACCAGCGCTTGGGCTAGGGGTGTGGTTAGCAGCAGCGACACCGTAGGGATGCCATCTTGGGCTAATTGATCAAAGTCTGCGGCTGTTAGTTGGCTGACATCGCCGCTAAATAGCGTTTGCGTAATGCGTTGCGCAGCCAGTAGTGCCGCTTCACCATGGACCAAGCGAGTGACGGCTTGGGCTAAGATTAACTGCGCTTGTGGGGCATGTTGGCTCGCTTGGTCCTGTTGTTGGATAGCGTTGATTTCTGCTAGAGTAAAAAAAGTTAACAGCGATAAAAAACGGTAGACATCGGCATCTGCAGTATTAAGCCAAAATTGGTAGAAACGATAAGGGCTGGTTTTTTTTGGGTCAAGCCATACCGTCCCCGATTCAGTTTTACCGAACTTAGTGCCATCCGCTTTGGTGATCAACGGCACCGTTAGGCCATACACCGTTTTTTTAAACAGGCGGCGGGTTAAATCAATACCGGCGGTGATATTGCCCCACTGATCCGAGCCTCCCAGTTGTAACTCCACGGCATAGTCACGCTGTAGCACTGAAAAATCATAGGCCTGTATCAAGTTATAGGAGAATTCGGTGAAAGAGATCCCTTGTTCAGGGCGACTCAGTCTCTGGCGTACTGACTCCTTGTTAATCATGGCGTTGACTGAAAAATGTTTGCCAACATCCCGTAAAAAATCCAGAGCACTGAGATCATTAAACCAGGTGGCATTATTGAGCAGTAAAGCTCGGTTTGGCAGGGTTCCAAAATCAACAAATCGTTGAGCTTGCTCGCTGATAGCAGCACTCCAAGTCGCTACGGTGCTAGGGGTGTTCAGCGAGCGTTCGCTGGCTTTAAAGCTAGGATCACCAATCAATCCTGTGGCGCCGCCAACCAAGATGATCGGTTTATGACCGGCCATTTGAAAACGCTTTAAGCAGAGGAGGGGAACTAGGTTGCCGAGGTGCAGACTCTCGGCAGTCGGATCAAATCCACAATAGAGCGTTAAAGGACCTTGGGCTAAACGGGCGGTTAAGCCCGGAAGGTCGGTGATTTGGGCAATGAGACCTCGTTGCTGCAGCTCTTCTAGCAAATGAGTCGTCAAGCGAAACTCCTTTAGGTTATCTGTAGCACCCCTTATGGGGCCAAGCGCGTCACCTGCCAGCCATTGGCCTGGCGTTGGTAGAGAAAGCGATCGTTCAGGCGGTCTCGGCCCCCCTGCCAAAATTCAAAAGTCTCAGCCCGTACCCGAAAGCCTCCCCAGTGCTCTGGGAGCGGGATCTCCTGATCGGAGAACTGTTGCTCATACTCATTAAAGCGATCGGTTAAGGTTTTTCGGGAGGGGATTGGGGATGATTGAGTTGAGGCCCACGCCGCCAGCTGACTGTTGCGGGGGCGACTCTGAAAATAGTTGGCAACTGTATCACGATCAAGGCGTTCGGCCGATCCCGTAATCATCACTTGGCGGTCGATCGCCTGCCAAGGAAACAGCAAGCTCACCCGGGAATGAGCGGTTATCTGGATCGCTTTGTGACTCTGTAGATGGGTATAGAATAGGAACCCTTGCTGATCATACTGCCTTAACAATACCAGCCGTTGGTGGGGATCCCCCTGGCTATCAACGGTGGCAAGAGTCATCGCGGTGGCATCGGCTAGGTTTGCCGCACAGGCGTGTTGTAGCCAGCGCTCAAAAAGCTCTAAGGGTTCGGCCGTCAGCTGATCTCGGCGCAAACTTCCCTGGGTATAGTCACGTCTTGGTTCCAGAGGCTGACTCATGGCACTGAAGAGAGACGGCTCTCGTTGTCTGAAGGTATCTCTGAAGCGTGGGCTGCCAGTAGAGGTTGTAGCTCATGGTTGCGAAACATCTCTAGCATAATATCACAGCCGCCGATGAGCTCACCGTTGACCCACAACTGGGGAAAAGTAGGCCACTCAGCATATTGGGGCAGGGTAGCCCGAATATCCGGGTGTTCTAAGATATTGATAGTGGTAAAAGGATAACCCAGGGTATGTAGCACCTGGACCGCTTGAGCAGAGAATCCACAATGGGGGAGATCTGGGCTCCCTTTCATGTAAAGTAAAATAGGATTTTCAGCAATTTGTTGCTTAATTTTTTCTAAGGTATCCATGATGGTAGTCACTGTAGCACAGATGAAAAGAGAGAGGGGCCTGATCCTACACGGCGCGGTCGCTACGCACAACCTGCAAGATGCCCCCAGCCCCTATTTCTGGTTAAAGAGGCCCCATTGACCGATCGCGTTTATTGCAATGATAGCCGTTGTTAGGCATCCAGATTATGGTTCACAAAATCCCAGTTGAGTAGAGACCAAAAGGCATTGAGATAATCAGGACGAGCGTTACGGTAATCAATATAGTAGGCGTGCTCCCAAACATCAACGGTTAATAGCGGTTTTTCACCTAGGGTTAGCGGGCAACCGGCATTGCTGGTATCGATAATTTTTAGTGTACCCGCCTCAGTTTGTACCAGCCAGGTCCAACCGGATCCAAAGTTTTTGATAGCGGACTCGGTAAATTGTTTTTTGAAAGTAGCAAAATCGCCAAAGGTGTTTTGGAGTTGAGCGGCCACTACACCCGTCGGATCCCCGCCCCCTTTTGGTTTCAGGCAGTGCCAATAAAAAGTATGGTTCCACACCTGTGCTGCGTTATTAAACAAAGGGCCTTTAGGGGCCCGCTGGATAATAGTTTCCAGGGATTCTGTGGCGAATTCAGTCCCAGGAGTCAACTGATTTAAGTTGCTCACATAGGTTTTATGGTGTTTTCCGTAGTGATACTCTAGGGTTTCAGCAGAAATATGCGGTTCCAAAGCATCGATAGCATAAGGTAGTGCCGGCAGATCAAAAGCCATGAGCGGATCTCCTAACCCCAATGGATAGGGTGGTTGCAATAATCAATACGGTTTGGCAGATGGGTCTATTATAGCTATAGCCAAATTCGAAGAGCCGGGAGTCGAACCCGGAACCTACGGCTTAGAAGGCCGTTGCTCTATCCGATTGAGCTACTCTTCGAGTAGTCGGGAATTATACGGGAGTTGTCGTGTCAGTCAATGGACGGATGGGTGGATGATTGTTCTTTGATTATTTTGTTAACGAGATACTGCCTGACAGCGCTAGCGATCTTTGACACAATAGCCCCCCTTTGTGTGGTAGGGGCTGGTAGGAATAGCAGGGTGGGTTATGGCAGCACAGCTGATTGATGGCAAAACAATAGCAGAACAGATCAAACGACAGATAGCCGATCGGGTCAAGGCACGGCTACAGGCACAGCTGCGACCGCCGGGGTTGGCGGTAATTGTGCTGGGTGACGAGGCGGCCTCCCACCTCTATGTGGCTAAAAAAGAGCAGGCCTGCCAGGCAGTGGGATTTCTCTCCAGGGTTTATCCCTGTTCAGCATCGATGATCTCCACAGAATTGCTGAGCTTGATTGCACAGCTCAATGAGGACGACAGCGTAGACGGCATCCTGGTGCAACTGCCTTTGCCGCCCCAGATCGATACGGTAAAAGTGCTGGAGGCCATCCGAACGGATAAAGATGTGGATGGTTTCCACCCTTATAATATGGGACGTTTGTGTCAACGAGCGCCCCTGCTGCGCCCTTGCACCCCCTATGGCATTATGCAGCTATTGGCTCATACTAAGATCCCATTGCAGGGTTTAGCAGCCCTGGTGGTGGGTGCTTCCAATATTGTGGGTAGACCCATGGCATTAGAGTTGTTACTAGCAGGGTGTAGCGTGACGGTGGCGCACCGGCATACGCGAGATCTTGCTGACCAGGTAGGCAGAGCTGAACTGTTAGTGGTGGCAGTGGGTAAGCCTCTGCTTATCAAGGGAGCTTGGATCAAACCTGGGGCGATTGTGATTGATGTGGGGATAAATCGCCAAGCCTCGGGGAAAATTGTGGGCGATGTTGAATTTGCTAGTGCCTGTGAACGTGCCAGTTGGATCACCCCGGTGCCGGGTGGGGTAGGGCCCATGACCGTTGCTATGCTCCTGCAGAATACGTTGATGTCTTGTGAGGGGTTAATTACCTCCTCTATTGGATAGAATTTTCCACCCTGGGGTAGCGAGATCACCCTGCTGTTTCACCCAATAGCAGGATGATCTGGTCCATATAAAGTAGACCTATTTTTAAGAAAAACTGTAGATCCATTTAAATTTCAATGATTTACACACCCTAAAATCTCTGAAAACTCCTCATGATTAGAGATCCTAGCTAGCCTATCACTATCTTGGACGGTGATATCGCGACCTGTAACAATCAGTATGATCTTCCCCCGTTTTTGCGGACACTAAGAAGAGAAACCCCCTAACTGCTTTTGCCTACTATTTTCAAACTCCAAGGGTGAAACATAGTTAAGCGTTGAGTGCCGTCTTTTACGGTT
>JARJDU010044653.1:0-27017 GCA_030264695.1 Lissagria laeviuscula
TCCGAGTTCGACAGCTGTGGTCACGAATCCATTTTACTGCAGGCAGTAGTCGAAGGGAGGCCTAACTTCCCTTTCGGCCGTGCTACAGTTTCTTGGTAATTAGGTAGGAAAGCCATGAGGTGCGCTGATCTTCCTCCTTCGGTCATAAATTACCTGTTCCTTGGCTGAGCGTGGGATACTCTGAGACTTACTCAAGTTGCCTCATCTCTGCACCGACAGTGTCCGTAGGATGCTGCGTAGGATACCCCGGGATTTGGTAAGGATCCCGTCACTGAAAAGGGTCAGTGTTTATTGGTTTTGCGTAGGATACCCCAGAACTTGCTGACGGTTCCGTCACTGTGATTAGACAGTGTCCATAAGTTCTGCGTAGGATACCCCGAGATACGCATGGAATCTCGTCACCGTAATTAAACAGTGTCCCTTGGTTCTGCGTAGGACAGCTCAAAGTTTGCTTATCACTTCATCACTGCTAGGTGCGGAATAACCGTATTCATGCACGCACGTCAGTGATCTCGTTGGTTCAAACACCGGACACCACAAGAAGTTGCGGTATGACTTATTTGGTAGAGGCTGTATATTGCGCAATCCCAAGCATCGGGGTTGGTTCCACTGTTGACAGCTGCACACAGTTTTACCAGCTCACGACCCAGAGTCCGGCAACTACAATTCTACAATTGAGTAAGACAAATATTTGTCAGTATTGTTCTGTACCTAAATTTGAGAAACTTTCTTCTTACGTCATAACAAACACCGGCAACGGCAACTCCGTATAGGTAATATGCTAGTTTACTTATAAAAACATTGAAATGCAGTCGTTTAGAAGAAAATATATATAAACGAAGATAAATTCCTGTCATGTGAGCGCAATTCTTTCTGATTATTTTTAATCTATCGTCTTGTACGCACCGCTGGGCACGCACAATAAATACATCTCCTATGACGGAGAGATAAAAACACGAGAAAAGGAGAGAAAAATACAAATGCCGACAGCAATAACTTTCAAGCCATGTCTCAAACTAAATAAATCTCAATGCCGCCTGTTCATTACGCCATAAAATTAATTAAACCCGATACGAAAATTAAAACTTTTATTACATGCTACAGCACATTAAAACATTTATTTGTTTTTAAGCGAATTCACATCGCACAGGATTATGACAAAAACAAATAATCAATGCGCGCAAAAGAAACTAAAGCTGTTTTCGCCCGTAAGTAACTGCAAATAGAGGCAATACCAGAGGGAAATCTTGCCATATTTCTCATTCCTATAGAGCACAATGATGTTTTATGCCGCTAGTTCGTGCACATTTCCTCGAGTTCCTCAGTTTTAGTTATAGTTGATATTATTTCACAGAATATACACTAGTATATTTAAAATGACTGCAAGACTTTCACCAAGCATCAAGAAGCGCAAGGAGTTGTTCTTCAAGCTCAGTTTAATTGATCAGTACAGTACAATCAATATATCTGCTCCCCTCTGGTTTGTTATTACTCATACCGGTGGAGGTAAGCCTATGCTGCTTAGTCCAAGTCTAATATAACAGCCTAAGTTTCGTAATAATAACAACAGCAACAAGAAAAAGCCTAAATCTAGTTGCCCGGTGTTACCGGTGTATAAGATACAGTTGTAAACCTTGGCGCACCGGTATGCACCTGAGGTTGCCCCTGGCAACGTTCGTCGCAACAGGGCTGGTTTAGATCGCTCTTTATCGCCTACCGACGGTACTTCCGGCTGGGAATAAACTGGCCGGAAATATAAATTCGCTAGCTGAAGAGCTTCCCGTCATGCGGCGGCGCGCGGGACCGCGGCTGTGCGTGAAATATTTATCTGTGGACAAGCGAGCCAGCTGTGATTAAGCCAGACATATTGCACCACTTCCGGTTGGTCACGATACCTTACCATATGTATCTAAGCAGTTGTTCTTAGGTAATCTGCAACCATATATATATATATAAATATTTTTATACAGTCGATTCTGCTTATTGGGGATGGTAACACATTTTTGGTATATTATGGGCAGGAAAACTGCGCAAAAAATTGCCAATGCAAATCGTACAACATAATGATAAAGTAGCTGCGATTGCCGAAAGAAGAGTAACAGATATCAATGAGTAGCCGATACTGAAATGTAACAGATACCAAAAAGTAACTTTTTTATTCTCGGACGACTGTGTGAACTAATCAACGACGGATATACTGACGCAGGCGCATTGAAATCGCCAATTGACATAACTGACATAATTGTACTGACCCGATTTATATTTTTTGGCATTTTGTGCAGCGCTCTTTAAATATTCTAGAAACACTATCATAAAAAGCGTCTCAAGACGCACATTTCCTCTTAACTATTAATTTGTGCGAAATCCTGTAGTAACTGTATATCACACAAGAAAAAAATTGTATGAAAAATAAAAACAAAAATGAAATTGAAATTGATGTAAGCAGATAAGAGGAAAACGCTGAAAAATGGGGACATCGTTAGCCAGCCCTGAAGACAGATAGGATTTGGTCTTCGTTTTATAGTCAACAGAAGGTAGCTGTTGCTTTTGCTGCTGCTCAGCGCCTCCGGGCTAGTGTAGGTGTTCGCGATGCGCGTAACGAAGCTCCGGCCGGAATTCAGTTGTTTCTCTGCGGCCGTGTAGATTATCCGGCCTAACTTGAAGGCTAAAAGGAAACGCTAAGTGGTTAACACAGCACCGGAGTTCCGTCGCGAGCCAAGAATCGCTCCAACAAACACGAATGTATTTATTTATTCGGAGAAAGGTTTTCTATGATTGGCTGCGTACTTGTTGGCCTCCTGCCGCCTGAGGCAATCCGCGGTTACCTCGTGGAAAATTCTATTAGGAGCTCCCAATTTGGTTGCTCTTGCCTGCGCAACCTCACTGAACTTGCTAATTATTATATAGCAAAGTTGTTAGATATCGGATAACAAAGGGGAGGTAATGGAACAATTGTATTTTAGGATTGAAGCATTATAGTGGTAACTAGAACAACTACATTGACTACAACTACTTTTATTGTAGTAGAATATCATCCTTCTAACTTAAACTAAGTAGACCAATCATCGATTATCTTGCGAGTTCATTTCGCTTTGTTCTTCTCCATCTTCTCTTCATCCTCTTGTTTATTTTACTGAATTGCGTGAGCATTCAAAAGTAAATTTTTAATTCGTTCTTCGTCCTCGTCGATTCCAAATAGCGTGTTCTTGTGTACTGCTAAAGGGTCTACACCTGACTTCAAATACTTCCCCCAGCCTTTAGCAGCCTTCAGAGATTCGTTTCAGAACGCGGGTTATTTATTTCTGTGGCAGAGCAGTAACTATTTTTGCGCGCCGCGCCGCCTCCCGTCGCTATAAAATTTACGTTTATAACCGTGATACTCGCCGCATCCGTGGCTCGCTGCCGCACAAATGATTCAGTACCTGCTTAAATATATTTATACTGTAGGTTATTATACACTGCTCTAACTTAAATAAACCTTGGCGGGGTGTTCATCAAATTTGATCACTTCACCGACTCATAATTATACATGTAATGTGTGTACAAAACCGCGCGCGCGAGAGAGGCCAGCAGCAGTCGCTTTATTTTCTCGTTTGAAGTTGTGAACTTGCTAGCTGAGCCTTTCAAAGCCTCTTGCATATATGTCATTTACTATAGTAACTTTATAGCTTTATGAGGTGGTAGGGGGTCATGTATCTAAACACTTCGAAACACTTTCTTGGAGACATGTTATTTATTATGGTAGTATTATCAATTGGGAAGTATGCATACTAACCGTTTCGGATTGGAAAGATTTTTGCTCGGTACATTGAGACATTTTATTTCAAAACGCGGTGCACGAAAATGTCGCCAATCCTTCGGAATTGTTTTGTAGTGACGTCCCGGGAGTGCGGCTTTCAATGCAGGGAACATGTGAAAGTGCGATGTGGCGAGATCTTGCTGTAGGTCACGTGATTCAATCTTGTGTGAGCTTTGCTAGTAACTATAAAGTAACCAAGCAATTAAGAGCATTACTCTCATGATTAGACTTTAGCTATCTACAGATATACCTAATTGGAATGATTATATTTAGCACACGACATCATAAACTAACTAACTTCTCATCAAAGAAAGAAAATCCTGAATTGTAGACTAGCGGCTCCGTTATATAAATTTCTTCGAGTTTATCCCTTATTGATAAATCCACAACGTGAAATAAATCATTGGAAGGAGAAAGGAACGAACGAAATTATGTAGGAGAGATACAACACACGAATGCGTGCGATGTGTGGTGTGGTGGTGAGAGCTAGCAAACTGGGAAATAGATGATTTACAACCGGATCTGAGAGCCAAGACCCCGAAGATTTCAATCGATTACAGTTTTTCTCCTCTCACTCTCGCGCAAACTTTTTAACATCCCTTCGTTCTTATCGCGTGGGCTGCACGCTATAATTAAATTGTAAAAGGATGGTACAATGCATGTATTAAAATTTGCGTGGTCCTGGAGAGTTTAATGTTCAACTGAGCGCGTGGGGCTCACAAGGTATTGGGATATGTAGAGTAGATAAAGTTTGGTTAGAGTCCAAAGTCCAAAGGTCAAGCGGACCAATAATTCTTCTCTGGAAAGGTTCAATTAACTTGCAGATAGGTTACAGCCAATCTGTCAATTAGACCCCACCTAACTATCGCCAAAGGTGTCCAACCTTTAATTAGGATATCATAGCACCAACGAATCGTGAAGTTAGTTTGGAAATGCAAATAGAAGTAAAAATAGTGTAAACATTAAAGTAATAGTTTAATAGCGTTGTTAGATGAAGATTAGAACTTGTTGGAATAGTTTTGGTCAACAAACATCCTGTGACACCAGATGGTGGTTCACATCGGGATGTTGTGAGTGTTATGCACAAAGCATGTACCCGGATCGTTACATTTCCACGATGGCTGAGACCAAACATACACCACACTTTGGTTGTAGAGCGACAAGATTTGAGATGGAGTGCTGATAGGGTTGTCAGGAAATCCATTAATTTGGGTTGTTTGTATCCCGGCTGTCCACGAATCCAATTTCAGTATTCCAACAAAAATTTTTGTGTGAACTTTGATATAATCTCGCAAACATTATAGTATCAAGAAGCATTAAGTGTAAACAAAAAATTCAAAATCTGGTAACTCTAGATGCTAAGAATATTGAACTGATAGTCCAGTTCTGGTGGCTTATTGACGCATCAAAATATTTGCACAACACGTTGAGAACTTCGCTAATTAACGATGCAAAGTTATCTTAATAATAATTCGCTTTAGAATGATTATATGCGAGGTAGGAAAGTCTAGAATGCGGCATGCGATGTTGTTAAACATATGAAAACAAAAGAAAACGATGCGCGGACGCTCATAAATTGTCGGGGTGTTGTTCCATAATATTGAAGAAAATCTCGTTTAATTAATATCGTGCATGTGCGGTTGCTACACCGAGTTTTTTTTCTCCTATTTGCTTTTTCATTCTCTCTATACTACAAATCTCGGACGAAGCTTTATCGGACCCAAGCAACGCTCGATTAGCCGGCGGCGGCGAAGGCCTGCTCAAGCGCTGATGCTCTTTTGACTCGTCGCGCCGAGCTTTCCATGCCCATTCTTGATGGGAATGCATGCCGTCCGACTATAAAACCTTCTTTCAATTGTAACCGAAGCCGAGGCTTTTCACACTTTGATACAATTTGTGGCAATTACACTGACGAATCTCATGGCCTCTCGTTATACAATGCAATCGTGTGCTCACACAAAATATTTGCTCGCGTTAGCTATGAATGGTTGTGTGAGAACTAGTCCACTTGAAATTTTTGTTTATGAATTGTTGGAAAATTGAACAAGGCGTCGTTTTAATATATAAATACTTGAGCATGTTCTCTGGATCAACGGTGGATAATACGTGAGTTTTGGGGGTTGCAGAGACGCTATTCTCTCAGTTGGGGTTCTAAGCGCCTGATGAATTTCATGAGTGAAAGGTCTTGGGGCTCTAAAATTGCTTTTCGGGGGTCGCTAAATTAAATTATTTTTGTGTCTAATTCAATTTTTATCTAAGCCGCTTAAAATACTTAAATTATATGCAATTATGCACCTCTTAATTAATTATAATGCATGTGTAACTATTTCATAAACATAGTATCAACTACATATAATAATATTTTATGTTATTATGTAAAGCAAAGCAGCAAGACACGTAGGACCAGTTCTGATTTTCTCTCATGATCCTATTATACCTGCGCGAGCTACCTAGGGCAGGCATGATTCAAATTTCTGGAAAGCACCACACATCCTCCCACCGTCGCACAAACGCATCTCACAAATGGAGAGCTTTGTGTATGATTGCGAAATATGTATAATGCTTGAATTTTTTTTTCTTCTTCTTTTTTACATTTTCAAACTCGCATTCATTTAACTCGACATTCTCTTCACGAAAGAATAGCACTATATTGCCGGCAGGGTGAAATATAAAAAATTGCGATGAATAAAATACAAGACGCTTGTAAAGAGCTCGTCTGCGTCGCGTGCGCGTTATGGCTAGCAGCGAAAAAATGCGTGCCGCTCCACGCGAAAACGCAAAAAATATATACAGAACGTGGGGCTTCAATTAGGTCGTATAATGAACAGTAAAATATGTAAACGCCGGCCGGGGTGTTGTGCGCAAGTTTGTTAGCATTTGTTTCAATTTGCGCGCTTCGCCGACCCGCTGGAAAAGGCCATCCAGGTAGTGGTTGTTCCGAAATGTGTGCATGGCTAGTGGGATGCAGAGCATCAATTATTCAATAAATTCTGCAATATGTTCGGCTCTGTGTCACCATTCAAACATCCAGGATCCGGCAAGGAGTAAACTTGTCGGGTTCGACCTGAAGCGAGCGATGACTGCGTCAGGGAAGTGGAACATGTATTAAGTCTTCGAGAGGTTAATTTGTGTCAAAGTGCAACTAGTGTCGAGGAAGCTGGAACGTTCTCGCATTCTTCGCCCATACCTACGGGCACTGCGAACTTCATATCGGTCGTGTCTAACGATCCGTGAGGCAGTCGACAGCAGCCCAACACTTGTCTGGATAATTTAGCTATCTTGCTAATTTCACACTTCGGCAATTATTATGTCGTTTTGATGGCAGTTCAACTTTAATTCGCTTTTTAAATTAATTGAATTTGACCATGAATCTCTTCCTTGGGATGCTCGAGCTAGTCTAACAAAAGGCGCGAGATAACATAGAAGCTAACAAAAATCAATTTGGATGGTTTTGTTTTGATACAATACCTACAAATACAAAAATACTTACCAGATGGTGCAATGCGTCAATGTGATCGGCATATGATCGGCAATCATATGGTCGACTTGAGCAATGTCCAGGAAAGCTGCGCAAAATTTTCTATTCTTTCTCAAAACAGCAAAGTGATCTAACTGTATGAACTGTAATCATGTGCTTGCCTATGGTTATCCAGGCTTCACTTCGTACAGTGGTGTCTTCAATCACCCTGTCGCCATACCCGTCTCCGAAGACATCCTAGCAGCTGTTCTTATCATTACTTCCTGCATAATTTCACAATCTTTCCAAGTATTCGTTATAATTAATTTTTATGGTAGTTCCTCATTGGAATTTGCTATTTAATATGAGTATCATCGATCTAGTCGAATCATCTATTTCTTTACCTGCACAGGTACGAGGTGCCATTAAAATCCAACTTCCGTAAGAACGACAATCTTGACTGGAAAATTGATTAGAAATCGTTTTAGCTCTACTCATCCGGATAAAGTGCACAACAATATTTCTATATGCATGTATATGTGTGTGGATAGGTGTAATATTGACGATATCATAGCAAAATACCAAACAACTATTTTCAACGGCGCTGTCGGCTGTCGCCCATCAAAGTGAAAAGAGAGCAAGTGATCAAATGATCAAACGATCGAAAAACGCTCGGATTGCGTTTCAGCCACGTAATAGAACGGTAATATAAGTGCGAATAAAACATAAAACAAAAATAACATAACCGCGACCACGATGTCGGTAGCACGCTCCAAACGCCGATCCGAAGCTATAAAAATGTTGGGCCTCAAATGATGCGGAAGAATCGACAGATTACTGACATCGATATCAGCCGCCCTCTTAAATTACCTGCAATATGTCGACGGCAAGGAGATCATCGAAAAAATGTTGAGTTTCACCCTCCGCGTTTATTCGCGTGTCGTGTCTTGTGAAAATATGTAAATAGAAAAATGATTAATAGTCTTGTTATAGCAAAAAGTTTGAACTCTATATAATTATAGCTTTAGATGAAAGCCTGTTTTGCAAAATATGTATCTAATTTTTACGTGTTAGGGAATTAATCTGGCAGGAAAAAGATTAATTGATTAAAGAGCAAGATGAGGGAATACTTCTAAGAAATATCAATCAAATTATTGTCAAATTAATCGATTATTTGCAAGAAGATTGACTCCTTTGTGTTTGACAGGTAAAGACAGTGTCTGATTTACCCAAGGGTTAAATATTATGAGGCTTAGAATTTGAGTTTAAGATTGTGCCTTCACTTAGAATCCCAATAGATCTGTCCAGGAAACTGAAAAGACCGGGTTGTTTGATCTCTAGCCGCTATTTTTTTTGGCTTTTGTCTAAGGCAGGGTAGTCTAAGATTTTTGGGTCGCACACCCAAAATAATATTTTTACCCCCTCTTCTCTAAAAATTTTCATAAAACAATTATACAATTATGAAGTGGCATCTAATTAAAATAATAAGTATTGAAAAAAAAATGTGATGCTTGACATTTTAGTTGAGAAATTAATCTGGTTCTGCGTTTGAACCGCATTGCGGCCCGCGGGCCGCATGTTGGACATCGTTGGTCCAGGGCCAAATGAATTCAAATTTTATGTCTTTATACCAAGATTTTCAAGATATTGTCGATATATCATGATCGAGGTTAAGATCAAGATGCAAAAATATCGCCCAGCAATAACCGGCATTAGCAGCGTCTGGCAGAGATCTCTTACTTTTGGCCTGCTTGTATATAAGTTCGGTTCTGGTTAAAGCTTTTAAATTTACGTTTGTACCCTAACCTATTGACCAAAAGTTATTGGAGAGGTCTCCATCAATAATTAATTAGCAATTTAATATGTACCTATGCCATCGACCTTTGAGCATTTGCATTGCACGCGCGTTTGCTCTTGCGCTTAATTAGTATAATACTTCTCATACATTGATCAAAGTCTCATTTCCGGCTTTGTGAGCGATCCCGCTGAGTCTCGCCATGCGGAAAGGAAGACAACGCGACGTACATTAATGATTCTGATGACAATTCATCAAAATTGACTGTGCCGCTGGTATTTGCACAGAAGAAATTCGAAATCGTTGTGATGATAGATATGATTATATCTAGATAGTAGTGAATTAATTACGCTAATTAGTGCACGCGCCAGCATTCACTCAACCTAATTATCTCACAATATTGCCAACTTCTGGTGTCAATGCTAAGCTGTTGTTAGTTAGTTGATAATCAGCACTTGCTCATGCCAGCGAATTAATCATAGATTGAATATATCAAGATTACAAATGCAATCAATATTCATTTGCTCTAAATTGCAATTTCATATTGGACATAATAGCTTCGGCGTTAAATGCACGCGCTTAAATCCTAGGAGAACCGAAGAATGCCAAAATGCCATTCGACTAGTTGACATCTATGCGGCGCCATGTGTTCTAATCAGCGCAAGAGCTTCGCCAATCAATTTTGCATTACACGTTGTTGCTGTAATACGAATCCAGGTGCATAGCAATAGAAGAGAATTTATGCCGACTAGTAATCACGCATCCAATGCCATCCGACGCCATCAATCTGTTGTTGCCTATTTGCTACGTCGACTGCACTACTATAGTTATTGTCTATTTGCTACAAGCTTTACGAAGCTATTTGCCTACACTTTGCAATACGAGTAAGTACATTCGATATACAATTTCAGTTACTTCAAATAGTCATTCAATGATGGCTGGGTCTAATGCGTGCACTATATTATCGTCGAGCTACCCCGTCTATTCTGTAATTTGCTTCTGGATGCATTGCACTATTCTTGCATTATTTATAGCCCTCTGTCATAAATCTTCGAGAACAATAAAGCATTCTCGGATTTATAAATCGTATTCGATGAATGCATGTATTTAATAATTGCATCTTTTTAAATCTAGAAGAAAGTTGTCTTGTTCAGTTGCCAATTTGATATTTTTCAATATATAAAGATATTTTAAGATATTAGAAAAGTTTTGAATAAACTAGCGGGTTTCCTGGCGTAGCGCGGTTTTCCCACCCATATTTGTGGGGTGTTTAACCTTTTTGAAAGAGGAGTGTGTGACGCAGTGGTTAGCGCACCAGGGTTCAAACGCAATCTTCGCAGCCAGGAAATAAGAGCTCGCACACCTAGCGCATTTTCCAATTTCTGGACAAAAATAAAGAGTTGGACGATGAACCTGCAACCGATCCCCTTGATATACAAAAACTGTATTGAAAACCATCTAGAACTGGAAGCTGGATGCTAAATCTCACAGAAGGTTGTAGTGTCACAGATTATTCGTACTATAAATATCCAGTAGTCGTCCAGGAATCATTGGTGATCGGACCGGTGAAAATTCTCGACATGATGAACAGTGTACAGTTTTTTTATTTACTTTTGAAGTTTTCCTTTACCATCAGAAATATGAAAACTTACAAATTAGCAACTTCCGAACGACGTTCGTAAACATGTTATGACAAAATTTCCGAAAACATGTTGAAGAGTATTAGCATCAAACGTTTGTATCAATCAATGTCGTCTAAAGAAAAGGCGACTAGAGTTTGCCGTTGTCACGATACTTTTAATTCAGCACGGCTTTAGCTTCTGATGGAGATGTACGCTCATGTTGTATTGTGGGCAGATAAAATCAATAAAGCCTGTGATTACGTTGTTTGTTTTTTCGACATCAGCACCCTTTAAAATCAAATTATTTACACACATATCCCTCTCGTTTGTCATACAGATTTCAATTTTTATTATACACTGATTTAATTATTTAGTAAATTCAGACTGTCTAATCGTGCGCATTAATATTTCAAATTTCCATATCATTCTAAAGATACAGCTTTCTATTCGCTTCTTTTACCGATTTTGTTTTAGATTAGATTGATTTTGTTGTGCATTCGCTGGGATATATCATGCTAGGATCGTTGAAATCCGAAGCTTTTCGTACATTTTCCTTAAGTTATCCTTAAGCCGCAGCTTGGGGGCTTTTTGTAGCATAGTCGCCCTGAAACACGTAGAGAAGAAAGTCACAAATCGCGTTTGGAAAATCTCGGAGTGTAGCTAAGATCGCAGTGAAAAGACATTCTGTGGCGCGTGTTATTTCCGGATTGTGGAGGTGGAGAGAACATGGTGACAAATGAATGTTATTTGAACGGCCATCGAGTAACTTGAGGGACTTGCAACTGTTCTATCAAAATGTGTAGAAACGTATTCAGCTAAGTAAAGTAGGCGAATCTTAATCTTGGAAAGTTGAGAAAAGTTATGGTTCATATAATGATACACGATATATTTTCTATTTAAAGCGCAAACGTGTAACTTTTTGTAGTTATTCCCGCGGAATGAATTGAAGTTGTGGTGGCAGCAGCTATGTCATGCTTTATTATCTAATCTAAGTAACGATCATTGAAGATGTTGAATGGGAGGCAAGCATACTCAAACTGTTACTGCAAATTGTATAGAAAATATGGAAGACTTCTTCTTATTATTTCTAAGCGCATTGCTTATTTCTATTAGGAAATCCTTTATCCCTCGTCTTTTTGTGATCTTAATGACCAGGAGTCTATCCATCTTTTCGGTGGTCTTTCTAACGGTCTTCTTTTCTGTGCTTTTTGAACTATTTTCCAATGTGTTATGCGTAATGGATTCATGCGTTACACTTCCCTGCAGTATCGTCACTGCATTCGCGTCCATCTTACGATGTCCTGTATTTGCAGTGCTTTCCTGACGGCGGCTCTTGATTCGGTCTATGAGTGTTACAGCTTTAATCGCTCCGAGTGTTCTCATTTCCGTAGATCTTAGTTGTGATTTAGTGACTGTTGTGTCTGCTCTCGTTTCCTCTGCGTACATGCACTGGATATTCGCCGTGTTTTGTTAGTGAATTTCCGTACCTTATGATTATGATGCCGCTATGCCGGTTGCTAAATATTTCCGCTCCCAGATATTTAAAGCTTTTTCGATAATGTTGGTGTAGGAGTAACTAGGTTGGAAAACAAAGGTGATATCTGTCTCCTAGCGCAGCACCCGATGGACGCCAAATCAATGTTTTGAAATAATAGATATTTGTAGAAATCACATTTTATTTTTGGGTGGGAAACTGGTGAGATGCCAGAGAAATGGCCACTAGTCGTAGAAATTGAATGTTCGTTTATCATTTCTGAGAGGGGAGGGGGGGAGGATGGGGGTTAGAGAATTCGGAATTTCATTCGCCGACGCTAGTAGGTGTAGTGATTGCCTGTGGACTGCCTGTTCGAATGTTCATTTCTGCTCCTGGTGTCCAGCAGCCCACTATGCATTTTGTTTTTACAGCAGAAATCTCCAGATTGTAATTTTTGTCAATACAGAATTCTTCGGATATTAATTACTAATATTTTATGTGTAAATTTATATACATAAAGCATGTTGTACTTCTATACAAAGATAATACCAAATCTTCCGTTCAATCTACGTCACGAAAACTATCAAAATCGTTTGCAAACATGTGACAAGATGTATTAACTATCTTGTATTTGTTGTTTTTTTGTTGAATCTTAGCATTTTTCACCTTCAATATAAAGCAAGGTTTACTAAACCAATCACTGTCACGCGATCAGAAGAGCTATCACAGCGAAATATCCGCCTTTCGTTGTCATCTTATAAGATTTATTTTCTTGTTCTAAATAACGACATGTTCCCTCTCTGACATGACAGAATTAAATTTTCCAACGTTCAAAAGCTATGTCATACATAGTTTTCCACTATCGCCTAGCCTACAGATCTACGTGCTGTTATGACTATTTGATATTCGATTCGCATTCGTACGTTGTGGATTTTTATGTTCATTCCGAACGTCGCATTCCAGTACAATACATCCATCGTCGATCTAGAAGTCTTAGACGTTTCCACGGCTTTCCTTCAGTGGCCCAGCTTAGCGTCACTGCTTTTTATCACCTTTTCAGTCTATTCTTCGCACATTTACATAACGTACGACCACCACGACGGGCATAAGTTGTTCGCGCATAAACATTTTATTTCGAGCCGCCTTTCTTTGCATCTATTATTTTGTTTGCTTTTGTTGTACCAAGAACGCTGCCATTTTGCATGGCCAACAAGACATGGCGATGAAAAAATAAGTAACACAAGAGAGCGGAGGGTCACGACTCCTGGAATCATTTATAATAGATTTGCACCTGAGGAAGCGCACCCCCAGCTGGAAAACAACAGCGCAAATTTCTTTTACTTTTTCCATTTGCTTGTTTTTATTGAGTTTGGCCTGCCTTCGATGTTTTTACTTTTTTTTATTTTATTCGGCTAGCGGCTGGCGTTGTGCGTTTTGTGCTTTGACCGCAATTTGCAAATCCCTAACGGACGCGGGCGCAACTCATTTATCACTGTCGCATGCCGACACAAAGTTCCCCAACTTTTTGCAGGTGTAGCACCTGAGCACACGTTTTTTGTTTTTTTTTTTCATCCGGCTGCGACGACAAGTAATGATACAAAGACAACAAACAAGGACATGAGAGGAGCATTTTTGCTGCGAGCAAACCAACACATCCTTCACATTGGACAGGCCAACACAATACAAAGATGTTACCACGATAGCAACCTTAAGATGTCATTTGTGCTGTGATGACTTGCAAAGTTTATAACTATTTACGTTTACCTTCGTGTTGATGAACAGAACAAAATTGATTCAAGTAGGAATAGACACGTTGTCGCTGTTGTTGTTGTTGACATTTATATAAGATTTAAAGTAATTTTTACAAAGATAATTTATATGCTCAAGATTTTGTGGCAGATTTGGCACTCTGATGTGTTTTCTTTTCCGTTTTCTTTATTTTTTCTTGAACCACCGTATAATAGAAAGTATTTGCGTCGTCGCCTTTCGAGTTCCTGCCAAACATTACCCGGCAATTCCGAAACAATTGGTTAGGACGTTGTAGCCACGGCTTTTCATAGGTAGTCTGCACTTCGGAGACATTCGAGCCACCATGTTGTTTACTACTACCTTGCTGATGTGATGAAGTTGATGTACTACCTTGCTTCTTTGAGCGGTTGCGATCCGCGATGATCTTAGAGTACTCAGCAATATTCAACGAACTCGAACTCTTGTTAACTTTCCGGGAGTTATCGAGCAAACTTTGAAGTCTGTCTTGCATGTTTATGCGAGGTACCTTGCGCTTCTTAAACCGACGTCTTATTAAGAAACTCTCATCTGTGTTAAGACCATGCGCCCATTTGCGCTGAATGCGGTCGACGAGACGAAGACGTGCGACGAGATCCATAAATGCCTTTGACATGGCCACCTCGAGTCGAATTTGCACGGTCCGCGGTTTCTTTGGGTTTTTCGGTCGCTTGTCCATGAAGCGGAAGAACTGGGCACTCGGTTGAATGGACATAATTTGATTTTGAAACTACCAAAATTTTTAAAACAGAAATATAACGTTGGAGAATAAAATGTAATGTCAAACTCGAAGTGAGACATCAAACTGACGCCTAGCTTATTGTTGCAGACACAATCCCATGGTTACGCAGGAGTGCTGGTCTTAAACAATGGTCCCCAGCTTTCAGCGATAAATCGTCGACGATGGATCTCTTCTTGTTACACTTGATTACATCGCTTTCTTTCGTTCTCGTACTGGGTGAGTAATCTCTTCTAGATAATGCGATAGAAGACTAATCTAACCAATATTCCAGTGGAAGCTTTCCCATCACCGCAGAGTGGCGCTCATGGGCAACCGCAGGCGGGCCTCCCGGTTCCAACAACTCCGTTGCCTGGAAGCATTTCTATTCCTACAGGCGAGTTAGGTACAGGTGCCAGCGTCGGTGGCGTTCGACGCAACTGGGCCGGCTGGAGGGAATGGCGACGCGCTGATCCAACGCTCATCAACAGCCTGTGGAGGAGCAAAATGGGTAACGGCATACGTAAACAACTAGGTTGGTTTTTCCTCCCCCCTGTGGCACATTTTGTACCTCATTCTGGTGACCCCGTCTTTCACACTCGCAGACTCGCTGACACGATTCGAACAGGCTTTTGCAACACATCCGAGAAGAAAGCCATTTAGGGTGGGAACCATTTTCGATAATGCTACATACAAGGGACGCTCCTTCGTACTCTGATCATTTTTGCTTGTCTCTCTCCCCATTGCCTCCTCCCACTCAGTTTGTTGCCATTCACTGCTTTTCTTCTTCACGTTTTTCGCCGATGCTCCATTAATATGTACTCTGACTAACATGTATAACGTTTAGGTAATGCTGAAGTATATATCATGCTGGCACTCCTCATTGGTCTGGTCACTGTTGTCATCGGTTGCTGGCTGAGCGACAATTGCTGGTCGCCGGAACCAGAGCATGTGGTGACTGTTGCCTGACGGCAGGCGCGTAATGCGCTTCTGAATGCACCGTCGTCATTGCCGCCCTTGGCAGTGGTGACTTCCACATCCACGTCGTCGTCGTCGGAGCCTTCGAGTCCCGACTCAGATTGGCCGTTGGTAGACATCTCCGAAGAAGGCAAGATGAACGGAGACGGCGTATTAGGAGGAGGTAAGAATGGCAACTCCTGACATCATCTCTGCGGTCAGGAAACGACCGCAAAACCCGAGGAGCCAATCAATAAGGACGCGAGTATCACCGATGACAAGAAGAGCCTTCTGCTATGTAAGCAGAACTCGCTGCCCAATGGTACGCAACTTCTGCCCGATATCAACATCATCAGTGCCTCGCCGTGTCCAAAACACAAAGACGGCATGCGTCCCAGTATCATGAAGCAATTGAGTGAGGATTGTCCCAAGCACAGTCTCACTGGCACATTGGGTGCAACCCTAAGCGGAGGTTTGATGTGCCCAAAACACAGCTCATTTGACGATGCGCAGAACCATGTTACATATATTAATGGTTTTGGGAGTAAGCCCAGTCTAGGTGGGAATGATGTGCTGCACCATCCGTCGCCGCCTCCGCCACCCAAAATTTCTTCGCCGAAAGGGGAAAAGGGTAAGGACTACTTGGTCTATGTGGAGCTGGCACGGGATTTTGATGTTCCCTGAAGCTGCTAGAAGCTTCCCCTTCCAATTCAACTACCCTTTCGGATTCGGTTGCCATCGCAGCTGATCATTTTTGTTTCCAAGGCAACCATGCTTGAGTTTGGTTTGTAAACTAAACTTGTAGTAAGTAAGATAATGATGTGTCAACTATAAAGTCAATTACAGTAGATATGCGCATGTGAACGCTCAACCATTGGGAAATCCGAAATTGGAAACTAATTGATATAATTATGAATAATAATGGCAACAATAACCAAACGTTGTAAAACATGTACATGTACCGTATTCGATGATAACTCATATCAATTAACCTTTTATGCCTTTTCTATTTTTTATGTGGGATATGCCAATCGTCGAATGACTATAGACGTTTCACTTTTTGACATGTTTAATATTTGCTGTGCCTCTTTCTCTTCCTCCGTCTTAAAACTTCTTCTATACACTTGTAACAAACAAACAACATAACATATATAAACGTAAACCGATGAGCGATGATTAAATAAATGACTTTAGATAGCTTTACCCGATCTGATCTTAGACCTATCGCCTAATTTACCATGAAGTCGAAGCGACATTTATTGAGGAAACTTGAAAAGAACAAGACTGATCCCTTAAACTAAAAAACAAAAAAAAATGAAATGAAACTAAATGATAATTTTTAAAAAATGAACCCAAACAATGGACTAAACTAAACTAAATAAATTGAATATTCTAAAGATGGATTCGTTCCTAGCTGAATAAGATAACGTCGTAACTACTATTGATGACTTAACTCAACCGAACGTTAATGAATTAATTGAGAAATGATTTCGACGGCCTAATTAAATTAGTTAACCATATTTTTAAAAGTGTGTATTTATTACCAGAAAATGTTTAACAAAAAAAATACTATTTATTAAATTTAATAAATTTTAATAAACAAATTATACTAATTAAACAAATAAATATTTAATATATTAAATTAACGAATGATTAACTAACCATTTGTCGTAGGACTCAAAAGAGTAGCGCTTGCGATTCGCTAATACAAAATAAGAGGGTTGCTGCATGAATTTTTTTTGGCCTTAAAAAAAAATTATTGAAATTCTAAATTTTGAAACATTAAAGATTTATTTCAAGAGTTGGCAATGAATAACGTCAGCTTGTATCCCCAGTATTATGCACATCTGGGTATGTACTTTAAAAAGAAAATAACATACTTTTAAGTTCAAATATAATTTTTTGGTACTTGCATACAGTCGACGCCTAAAAAGCATACGATTATCGGATGCGCTTTTATCTCAGTTGGGGTCCCAGGCGTCTATGGTTCCCCAGGTTGCAAAAATCAGTCAGAAAATATGTACATCTGCCGAAATATAGTAATAACTTTTATAAGTTATATTTTTGCACGAGGGCCTTTAAATCTGGGGGTCCTAGGAGCGCGCTTAGTGCGCCTAGGCCTAAAATCGGCTCTGGTGTACTTTTACATACATTTTAAGTACATTTGAAATAAATCGGTACATACTCTGTATTTGTACTTAAGCATTTTTATATCCAAAGTACGTGTACTTTGGATCTAAGTCAGTTTTTGGATATACATTTTAAGTACAAATATATGATGGGCAAGATGACATTGGGGTTCGTTTAACAGACTGCATCTTGACTCTGAACTCAACACAGTGGCGTGTTCTATATACTATTGAAGTTTACCTAGTTTGACTCACAGCAAAACACAATACCACTATTCAATAGAAGCCGCGAAGTAAAAATTTCCTTGTGTACCGCCATGCTTTCGGCATGCATCGTTATGCTTTTTCGTCATACAGTGTTTATAATGAAAATGAATTATTCATTAACTTGTATCTATCACATTCCTTAATCCACACGACTCACAGTGCACCAAGCGATCCGTTTGGCACCCCTGAACATGGTACACAACAGCCTAACAACGAGAACAAAAAAGTTAAAATCCATATAGATTCATAGCAAGCTCCCGAGAACGAAAAGGCGCCCGAAAACGGGAACGAGCACCTTGATTGAACATTCCCGTTTCCGCGGGCTGACGCATTGCTGAGGACTGACATTTTTGATTCGATCTCGAGTATTGTGCATCTACTTTATAAGTTTGTATCCGTTATCGGGCTGTTGTGCAATGGTCTATAAACATAATTTTTTGTACTTATACCTAGCTCTGGCATTATGTTGATAGCTAACATCATACATTTCACTCATCCCTATTACCAAGAAATACTTGGCACTTTCTTCACAAACTGTTGATGTGCTGAGCATGTCATGTCTCCATGCTTACCGCACATGTGCGTCAACGCATAATCGTGTCATCGTGATACAACGAACATTACCGAAAGCTGGGAGCGAGTTCAATGAGTCATTAATGCAGTGTTTAAATCTAAGAAGAAATTTAAATGTCTAATAACTCTAGGGATACATTTTTTAAGCGCTGATTTCATGCCAAACGTCATTAATTTTTCTATTTGATTTAAATACGCGTGCAACAACCCCATTTGACAGCAAGATATGCTCAATGCCAAACTTCAATTTTCGATTGAAACCAAAAACATTATAAACCCTTGAACGTTATTCTAATGTACATAAACTAGCATATGGATTGTTTACGCCAGCAATCCGTACGTAGCGAACAATTAAGCTAAACATAATTAAGAGAAGAGAACCTGCGTTCGACTTGTATTTACTTCTTGGTTGCGTTTTTATCATGATGATGAAGATGCATGGAATCTTTCACTCACATTGAACGATGAAGAATTGCTCAACTACATAAAAATTACATTTGTAAAAACCGATCGAAGCAAAACAAGCGCACGATTTAAGAGATAATGCATGCGAATACATCATAAACGTATTTTAGTTGTCACTAATATTCGCGCACACGCCATATTTAAACGCACACTCATATACATAATACACATTATCTATATAATATATAAAGATGAACAATCACTACGAATATGGAAAACGTCGTACTATAAATAATTACGAATTGTAAGCTTACCATGCTATATTACAACCTAATAATACTATATCTATACCGATTATTACTTATATATGCAAATAGTGGGAACAATATTTATCAATTAAACGTATTATATTATCAACCTATATCCTAACACCCAAACGAGTGTTTTCCCTACGTCATGTACAATTCACGCAATATATATATATATATATATATAGAAAATTATATATATATACATTGTGGAATTTTGCACATTTTATCGTATTTCATAGCATCATATTATAACGTGTAATGCATAATGTAAAATAAAGAACGAACACTGTGCATTTATTTAATAGTTAATTATGAAGCATATATTGAATGTTAACATCGAATATACCAATATTGTAATATTATATTAATTAATTATTAACTAAATATTATATTGTAGATTTTAATTGAATATTAATTGATACTGTTATTGTTTTATTATATTGAATTGAACAGAAATATATAAATAAAAACTAAAAATTGAGTTTGGAGAAATTGCATTCTGACTACAATTATTTTGCGCCGCCTTTGTAAATCAACGTAATTGAAATTTGCAATTTTGAAATCGTTGCACACATTCAGGAAGTAACTGAAGCTATTTCACTTACGAAGTATTCAATTATGTTATTGCTTTTCTATTGCAAAATTTGACAAACTATCAACTCAGTTTGAAAAGTTGTCAAAAAGAATAGGAAAGGTACCAAAATTAATTTAAAAATTTTCTAGCAGGAAAGTGATCCATCAACACTGAATTTTCTGAACATGTCATCACAGGATGGCTAAACGAAATTTTGACGAACTTTGCGAAAATGAGCGTCTTCAAGATGCGGGAAGTTTGTTTAAAGTGAACAAATTTTATTGAGTATTGGGCATTATTTATATACAACTCAAATCGCGTTTCCTTGCAATGAATAAAATAAAGTTTCCAATTTCAGTGTTTTGCAACCTGCTACTTTGCAAAATTTATACGATACTGGTAGATTACGGACACCACTCTAGTGTGGTAGTGACAGGCTCACCCTCTTGAAGAGCAGGGTATACCGTCTAAACCACCCTCTTGGGATACCTACTAATAGCATCTAATTCCTAATCTAGTGGTTTTATTGAATGAGGTGTTTGCAAGTTAGTTAAGCTAAGTACAAGACTCCCGAATGGATCGCGAACTGGAACTAATTACGGCGTGGATACGCAGACCGGTTTTATAAGACTGGAGGGCCACGGGCACGAAACCCATGGCGTTACCTTGAAGATGGTAATCTGGCGGAGGGCAAGATTGTGGTGGTGAATGACGGTCTCACGAAGATTGATGGCCAACGAAGCGAGGCACAACTCGAACGTTGGCATACCTAGAGTGCTGCGAAAAAGTTTAATCTAAAATTTAGATTTGAAGATTGGAATCACCTGTTGATCAGTCGCTGTTATCACTATTGACATATATTGTAACAATACCTGTTTGTAAAATTAACAATAAAGAAATATTTTTCGGTTAAGGCTTTAATTTGCTCTACAGTGGAGAGTGGCATTTACAGAATTTGCTAAAATCGTTAAATTGACTAGGCAACACAAGGACCAAAGTTATAGGAAACCTGGTCGGGGTGAAAAAGACACGCTGCTCTGTCTGACAAAAGGTCTAGATTATTCCTCAAAGCGGAACAACTGCGAGGCAAGGCCTAATTAAGGCAGCAAAGCCAGAGAAAGTGAGCGTGTTCAGGACATTATCTTAAACAAAGTATATTTGTCTATTCAACAATATTTATTTATTTCGCTGCCCAGTAGTAAATTTACAATAAAAAAGTATACAAATGAAAGTACAAACAACATCAATTATTTTATGTTATTACAATCCCCATCTCTTAATTAACACAGTGTATAAAATTATACCCCTTTCCCCCCGCCCCTATAAATTAAAACAAAAATTTCTATCTAAACTACTTGGAATGAAATGGAATAAAACTATCACAATATAAATGTGATGCAATTAATTGCTATATCCAAAGTAATTAAAACTATTAATTGACTTCAGTTATCCAGTCGGAGACAACATGTCCCATCTCCTTGCTGCTTCTCAACACATAGGCATGATCAAATCCCTTGGGTGCTAATTCCGCTCTAACGCCAGGCACATCTCGACACAGCTGCTGATAAAAAGTTTGCGGAGCCCATCCATCTTGACGACCATAGTAAGCAACGATTTTATGTTGATTAGCAGTTATAATATCATCGTCTCGATCTCGCACACGCGCCATTTCATCGTCAGCAAGAAACATAATATGTTTGGCAGGAATGGGCTTCGTTAGCATTAGGGTTGCAGGAACGAATGACCCATCAGTGCCCAGCAGAAAAAGCACAATGCGCGTTAACCATGAACGAAGGAATAGAGGCAGCATCGAAAAGATATATGCGAGGAAGAGTAGAACCAATCGAAGGCGCTGCACTATGGTGCAGTAGAATTTCCCATTTGGTGTATCTGCCATGTGTTCCAATGTCGGGAACAATAAATATGCGCGCTGTATAAGATTATTCAACTCTGGATCTTTAAGCAATGATAGACACATATAGGCACCTATTGAGTGACCCATTATATGCAACCTACAGTTCTTTGGTATATACTTCTTTAAAAATTCTATCTGGAATTAAACATATTTAATATATATACATATTGTAATAATATTTTTAATTATCGAAGCAATATACCTTATGATTTATTTGCCCATCCAAATTATACAGTTGTTTGTTGTCATGTAATGGTGGTAATTTCATAGTGGTTGGTTTATCAGGCTCTTCATGTCCTGCATGGCTTAAAATCCATACATGATAACCAGTACGCAAATGAATTGTTTCTAGAAACTTATGATAATACGTTGTGATTCCTGGGTTTCCTGTGATCATTAGCACAATGTCTTTGCAATCGCCTTCTTCAAATCCTTCCTCAATCCACTTGCCCCAGCATGTGACTTTTGTTGGCACGCCATTTAGTTTGATAAAGGCGGAGTGCATATTTTCTCGTTCTAAAATACACAATTGTAATTAAATAAGGCATAGAACTCACCAGGCAAGGCTAAAACGGTATTGATTGCAGGAGCTCAAAACCGAAACTTTTTAACCTATAATGCTTAAAATATAACGTCATTGGTCAAAGAACAATTATTAAAATGAGTAGAAAACGTTAATGAATTGCGTTAATTGAAATTCTATGTTGTATTCTAACTTTATTTACATTTTATTTATTTGTAATGCAGGCGGAAATAGATAATAGGAAATCTCATGGAGACATATTTTAATAATAAAACGAAATGACTGTATGTTGTTGAAAAAAATATCCATGGACTATCAGGAATTTATCTAGGAATGTAGGATTATTCATATGAAAATACATTAGATAATAAGTACTCAAGATAGAAAGCTATCAATACAACAAAAAAAAGTTGCCGTGTTAACGTTATATGCATTGGTGAGGTGAATCCATTTTTCCCGTTTTATTCATGTATTTCTGTTAATTACGTTTAAGTGGTGACATAATATGTAAAGCCTAATTAGTAGTCCTACTGAGATCTTACCGTAGATACCAAACTCGTGTTTCTATCTGGTTTCGTTTCAAAGCAATGACCTTTACTTCGAAAATAAGTTCAATTTCAGTCCTTCACTCATGCACCAACCAAGCGATATCGACAGCGAACAATAATTGTTTGCTTAGATAGGATTGAATTCGAATAAATTTCCATTCTTATGACGTTTATTTCAACATTTTACGAGTTTAGACAGCGTAGCTATAACTTTGCAAAATGAGACAACTTTAAACGCAAAATCCTAATCAGAATGGTCAGTCATTTTGAAGACGTCAATAAATCATTGATTTGATACATTACAAATCGTATTTTATTAAATTGATTTAACATTGAATTGGCAAACATTACAAATAATGCCATACATAGATAAATGTGTATAAAATAAATTCCATTGATAATGCATTACAAGTTGCTTCTTCATGTATATAAAAATTATAGAGTAGAAAAACCAGTTGATGATCAGATCAACGTTTTGTACGTTTGCCAACACAATGAGAATACAAAAAAAAAAGTATGTGCTTGTGTCGCATTTTATTTAAATGTTTATAACTCTAGATAATTTCTGTACGCGATTCAACAACAGATCTCCCTGCTTGATAACGCCATTAAACTGCGCATTCTTCAAATCCGGTCGATTCGTCTCCACGATTCCGCCAACTCGATCAATCTTACAATGCAAGCGCCCCGAAGTAATAAATGTTGACAGTTCTCTGTAAAAAGACAAATAATTAATAAATGTCATCACCTACTCTGTAGATTCAAATTTGAAGATCAATTCTACTTACTGGTCCATGAATGGTTTTGAAACACCGAATGCTTCGGCCATGTATTCAAGCGTTAACGATCTGTACGATTCTAGGAGTTGGGTATATGCAAGGATTCGCATTTCACGCACATAGTAACGATAATGTGGATGCAGCATGTAGTCCTTTCTCAAGATTTCCTCAACTTCGGCGAGGTTCTTGAAAAACTCGCCGTATTGACAGTCGTATAATGAGAAGAGATAGTTTTTGACGAATTGTTCCGAATGTAGGACTTCTAATATTTCTGAACCTTTTACGACCTGAAATGAAATAATTAGAATTGTTGGAACTGACAAATAGATCATAACACAAATCAATGTGTACAAATATTTCAAGACCGTCTCGGCTGCTTGCAATTCTTATTATCTATTTGCATTTTATGACATTTGTCTTGAAATAAGTCGTAAATTTGTATTGCAATACCTGATCACGTAGTTTATTCCTTGGCAAACTTATAACAGAGACATAAACTGCATAACGAACAAATGTTTTATAATCCATAAGTTCATAGCTTGTGAATGTGCTGATTGTATCCAGGAAGAATGTGGATGCAGCTTTGAAATCACGAATAGCCATTGAATAAAAGCCTTGATACACCTTGAGACGATTACGACGATCCCAATCACCACCTTCTTCAATCAAACTAGAACATAATGATTACATTAATAAACAGCATTTTTAGCATTTTTCATGTTAGAACTGGCAAGAAACTCACGTTTTTGCTTTGTCAATATTCCTGGTTATTAAACTGTGATCCATAAAAAAGAAACCAATCCTAATTAGATGGAAGATAATATCAAGACGATGTCCTAATGAAACTGTCTTTTCATAAGCAAGACGAAATGTGGATACTGCATTATCCTTATCCCCAATCTTACTGTAAAACTCAGCCTTCTTTAAATACGCCTCGCGGACCTCCATTTCTCCAAGATTCTTTTCAGCATCATCAATTATCTCATTCAGATGTTGCACATGTGCTTCAATTTTCGCTTTCATTTGCTTTAAGAAAGCCTGATCAATCTTCCACCCAGCATCATTACAAATTAGTTCATACCAAGGGGCCATATCTAGGTACAAATAATGTTATTCACAACGTACTTATTGATATCAAGCGTAGAATTAAAAAGGGCACTTACCATCTTTTCTAATAGCGTCATTAATTCGTTGATGTACAAATCGATCATTCTGAAACTCAGGTAACGTAAGCTGAAACTTCAGTTGCGCTAATTCCAAGTTAGGATTCTTATCAAGACCTTGGTCTTCGAGGTTTTCTAGAGGCATTTTCTTAAAGTAAAATCTTCTGGGCAGCACAAGAACAACACTAACCAGCAACCGGCAAAGAGGAAATTTCAAGCTGACTGAAGATGACAAACAATTTTAGTCGAACGTCGAGTGTGATTGGCTCGAGCGCCGGTAGGGTGCGTCAATCTCGTACGTTTTTATGCCAATCATGACAGTGTTGTCGCTGTTGAAATTTTGATTTTAGTCCAAGAATTATTTATTCTACAAATACTCAGAATAAATTTAAATATTTATTTTAAGTACAAATATAATTCTTTGTTTTTTCTAACTTTTATCAGATCAATTAGTAAATGTTCTTGTTGTCTAAACGATATTTGGGATATTAATGCAATTTGGTATTAAATTAGGGTTACCAGATATCTCAAATGATGAAGTAGGACATTTTTATTAAAAATATTAGTTTAGTAAAAAAACAAGAAAAAGTTTTCTATAATCTATAACCTAGCATGCAAGGCGAGGTGCAATATTAATTTGATTCATTCTTATTTAAAAATGAAGAACTTCATGCTTTCACTTAAACCAATATTTCTTTCTGACTTGAATAGAGACTCTGTCAAGACCAATTTGTCTGTCCTCCAGTCGCTATCTTTTTTGGCTGTTGTCTAGGATACAGACAGTGGAATAAAGAAAAACAAAAATGTCTTTTTGATGTTTCTCCTTATTCCACTGTTCGTGTCCTAGACAACAGTAAAAAAAAGATGGCTACTGGTGAACACAAACCGGCTTTGACAGCGTCTTAGACTGCTCTTTTGATTGATATTCGATTGTTATCACAAAAAACAATAGAAAGCTTTAAACGCAATAATGATTTTGTTGTAATGTGAAAAACCATTGTTTTAATACTTGGTTCTTTAAAATAGGCGATTTTAGGCACAGCACTAGGCATACGGATAGGACCTCAAAGTTTGATTGCCCTCCCGCAGACACCAATGAAATTGATGACTAATTTTTTGCTAAGTAATTTGACACTCTACTGAATGATTTTGCATCACAGTAAAACAGATACATGCACCAGAAACACCAAAAACATGCATTGTACTTGGAATGATGGGCATAATATTATTGAATTTCGAGTAGTTATTAATAAATTTAAAAATGATTAAATGTATCAATTTGTTTATAAATCTCAATTTTAATAAAAAAAACAGTATTCCTTAATTATGTATTTCCAATATTTCTTCTTTGCTATTTTAAAATCAAATTCATGAAATATTTACTTTCGATTTTATTTTATAGCACAAAATGATAAAGAACATTACCATCGGTTTACAGGAATGCTATATTTCCAGTTAAAAAAATATGATATTCATACGTAGCGAAGAGTGGGCAAGTGGAGTTATCATGCCCCGGCTGCCACTCACAAAGGGGCGCCAAACTATTCTCAAGTAATGTGTTTGAAACAACACTTAAAGGTAGCGGGGCGCCAATAAGTTATTGTACATTAA
Source organism: Lissagria laeviuscula (assembly GCA_030264695.1). Classification (NCBI taxonomy): domain Eukaryota; kingdom Metazoa; phylum Arthropoda; class Insecta; order Coleoptera; family Staphylinidae; genus Lissagria; species Lissagria laeviuscula. Next base: position 26,406 of record JARJDU010044653.1, read on the forward strand.
GCTCCAATTATGCTCGCTACGTCGTTGCTTATGTTATTATGTCATTACAGCATACATATGACCCAGCCATCAATAACAAGTGCTTGTTATAGTTTTTTTTTTAAACTAGTCTGCAAATTGTCTACCGCTGTTCGAATGTTTATATTCTCGAACAACAACAAGCTTACCGCGCGGGCCAGTCTATTCTGCTAGTGCCAAGCCTCACTTCTTCAGTCCTTAGTCACTCGCGCAAGTCGTTTGCAAGCATTTCACATAATTGTATCCCGACATTTTGCGTAATTAAACCAATTGTTTGCTATAATTTATAACGTCAGGAGTGATTAGAACATTGAATGTACTCAGTATGTGTGTAGGGTATGCGTGCGTTGCGCGAACATATCCTAATTTTGTGTGTTAGTGTGGTTTAGAGCAAAGCAGTGCAACAAGGTTTCTTCAATTTTCAAGGTAAACATAAATCGGATTAGAGTAGTTTAAACATAATTCTGCTAGTAATCTATGCATTTTAACTATACTACCTCAAAACTATCTGAATTTCCCTAGTGAAGGAGCGCATTTTTGAGATAAACTTAAAATGTTTTATTATTTGTGTTTCTGCTTAAATTAATTATTCCA
>JARJDU010044665.1:0-17342 GCA_030264695.1 Lissagria laeviuscula
TACAAAATTCTATTATAGAATAATATACTTATTATATGTATATACTTCACAGTACATATCAGACAATGATGTCATTGAACTCCTTCAGATCTATAAAAAAGCTAAGAGTAATGCATGCACAGCTGTTAAAAGGTATCCATTGATTGTCCTTGAAGGGCTGGATCTATCAGGTAAAGATCATATAATCTCATTTCTCAAAGTTTTTATTAGTCACATTCTTTACAATTAATTGCTTATTATATTCTAGGTAAAACAACAATAACAAGAAAGTTGGCTAAACGATTAAATGCTCATGCAATGAAGTCACCTCCCACTTGCATCAGTGCTGAATTACGACAAGCTTTTGATGATAGAATTGATCTAAAAACTGCTTTCTATTCATTGGGCAACTATATACTTGGATATGAGTTGCTTGCAGTATTACAGCATGAGCCAGTGGTTTTAGATAGGTTTTGGCATTCTACAGCTGCAAATGGATTTGCCAGATCAAAGCATCACTTAAAAATTGATCTACCACCTAAGGGTGATGAAAGGTATTATTGGCCTGCTGATCTTGTTATACCAGATATTGTTCTTTTGCTGAAAGTAAGTGAAAAGGTGCGTCTGGAACGCGCAGCAAGAAGAGAAGTTTGTACTGATGAGGAAAACCTGTTGAAGAATAATCCAACATTTAGACAAAAGTATGCAAATATTTCAAAGGCACAGTAATATTCGTTTTTGATTTGATATCTTTCTTTTGTAGTGTTATAATGGCATATGAGAACATGGAGAAACCTTCCATTCAAATTATTAATTCAGATTTGTATGTGAATAAGGTTTTGAAGAACATTATGGAAGTTGTGACACCAATCATGTCAACATAAGTTAATTAAATTTACTAAAAAACGAAAAAATAATATTATCTGTTGAGATTATTGCAATTTTATTATAATTTAAAATGCTATAAATGCATTGTTTATATAAATATGTAAAATAAATAATTAAATATTTTATATAATTTTATTTCAGTTGGCAGCACTGTTATTCACCGGCGTTAGTAAGCTTCGTATCAGTTGACAAGAAAATAGATTATTTTACGATTTTATTAAGAGTTTCGCACATATATCTGTTATAAATCGCGAGTATATTCATTTATAAAAGTTATGTGATAATAAGTTTGCCGATTAATTGCGTAATTGCATTTAATCACGTTATTCAAGTTCGTTGGAAACTTGAGCCTAGTTATATTTCTTATTTAGGGATTTTTAGTTTTATCTTTTTATGTTGGCTGCACTGAATATCACTAGTATGTTTGGCTTTTGTTTCTGGCTGTTTTAACCGGCGTATCTCTGGATCATTAGTTTTGATGTATCAAGAATAAGTGAATTTAATTAAATAATTTACAAAAACATTAGGTAGTGTGCATGTTTAACTTGTCTAGTTAATTGATAGTTGCATGGTAGATCAATGGTAAGTATATTAATCAGATAGTAATAAGCATCAAATGAAATGTAAATTATATGCAGAGAATATTTAAACATGAATTTATTTTCAGGTTCTTCATAATCCATCATATATAAGCTAGGTAAGCATTAGTACTATTCAATAAAAGTAATATTAGATTAAATTGTTTTAATGGTATAATAAATTACATTAGTCTAGTGGCAGTATATTTTCGGATATAAACATTTGCAATAAAAAAAAGATAATAACTGAACAAGTTGATACTCTCTTGTTGAAGCTCTACAGTAAAGAACCAAACTTATATTAGTCATAATGATAATATTAATATAATGCATATATAACCAATAATGCAATTGCACATTTATACCTTCCATCTATGTATATATATATATGTTGTTCATCTCTTATTATTATAGCAGGCGATTTTGATTTTCGTATAAAATCTACTGCGGTTTGTACAAAACTTGAAGTTGAGCGATAGAATGTTGCTTTCCGGTCGCAATAGAAAATGTATTTACACAATTTAATTAATCAATAATATATAATATTCTAGAACACAGTGTTGGCCTTCGAAGCACAAATCACTAATTGTTTCGAATTCAAAATAATTTCAATTATCCAAGTAATCCTTGACAATGACTTCATGTTTATGAATTCTTGTTGAAAGAATCAACTTTGTACACAGTACAAGTATTTGTCGAAGTTATATTATCTTTTTAAATTTACACTATGTACATTTTATATAATTTCCTTGTGAGTTAATGTGTTTTACTCACTCACTATTTATGTTTATCACTATGGTATTATATCTTTTGATGTTGTGTTTACGTTGATTTAGGTGGTTGTTCTTTATCTATTCGCATATCATCGATTTTTGCAACAATCTTAAGCGCTGGTCCAAGTTTCATATTCATTGCAGTCATTAAATGATCCTCTTTGAGTAACATAAGTGCTTGACCATCAATCTCCTGAATTAAGAAATCTTCAGCATAATCCGTACAACCGGGGAGATTCTTAATAAACTCGAAAACTTCTTGTACCTGCAAGATGTAAATTAATAAACCCATTAATATCCTGCCAACAAAACAAGAAAAAAAATTAAACCTACCGTCCATCTAAGTGGATCGACTTTCGGTGTATCATCTTGAATTTGTGTGGATCCAGTTGGACTTAGAGAACTCTCAGCTCCTGATGCAACAGATTCCACATCAACATCCATATTCTCGTTCCATTTCTTCTTACTATCCCTATTCTTCTTTGAACATGAGATCGAACAAAACCGTTTGTTCTTCTTAAACTTCGCCTTGAGATCAACAATGCCACAATTTTCGCATTTTGCAAATTCACCCGACCTCGCCGATTCCACTTCTTCACCAGCATGCTTCTTCTTCAAAGGTTCATCCGAATGATCCTTCTCTATCATACCATGCTTATTGTATTCACCCATAAGAGTACTCCTCGTGATAGGGAAGGGTTCCGATGATTCTTGAATAACAAAGTCTTCGATAACATGAGTTAAGACCTGTGGTTTCACCATAGCTTTGGGCGGACATCGTTCTTTAACTTCTTCAGCTGTAGCAGCAATTGGAAGTCCATTTTCGTTTGTCGTTGAGACTGGGACTGATGGTACTGTTCCAGGAATTGGTGTTGGTGGAACTGCTGCAGTAGGATTCATCTCACCGCCATTAATAATCGGTTTAACTTCAGCCGAGAGTGGTTCTTGTTTAATTTCTGCAAATAAATTATATTTCGTGTTAAATTAAGTATGCATTACATGAAAAATGATAACTTACCTTGATGAGTATCTTTGGCTGTTGTTTCGGCAGTATTTTCGGAGGAAATGGCATCAACACCAGTGACCGTTTTCACAGAAGGAACACTAGCAGGCAGTGGGATTTGTTGTGGAGTAGCTTGAATCGTAATCGTTTGTTGTCCATTCTGATTCAATTGTTGGAGTTGAGGACTTGCTGATACTTGAGAGATACCAGTCGGTGTAGTGTGGAGTTGACCGATAATTGTGCCCTGTGGCGTCATTTGTGGCAACTGCTGTGAGAATGAATTTGCGTTAGAATACTTTTCGAATGAGTCTATTCTCATATAAACATCATCTATTAGATGATTCATTTGTACTAAACTAACCAGTACATACATACAAAACAAATAAAAACTTAACTCACCGAATGGAGTTGTTGAATGTTCATTTGCATGGGTTGTTGCGTCACAGCTAGATTTGACTGGAGTGGATGGATTGTTCCTTGGAGTTGTTGCATGGACTGCATGGTTTGCTGCACTTGGGCGGAGGACTGTGCACCCATGGATACCACGGGCATTATAGGTCTATCACCTTGTACTTGTAAGGGTTGCATAGTTTGCATTGCTGTAATACGTATAAAAGGGTAATTAAAACTGTGTTTTAACTTAATTGGTATTGTGGAAGACTTACTCATCATTTTCGGTTGGATATGTTGTTGTTGATTCTGGAACTGCATTTGTTGCATGGCATGCTGTTGAATTTGATGCTGCATGATCACCTGTTGCGTTTGCTGTTGTTGCTGCTGCTGCTGTTGTTGTTGTTGTTGTTGTTGTTGTTGCTGCTGTTGTTGTTGATTCTGAGCTTGTTGTTGTGCCTGCTTCTGTTGATTCTGAACAAGCTGTTGAGCCTTTTCAGCAGTCATTGGTGAACCTGGGGCCATGGTTATTCCACCAGTAGATGTGTTCATCACCAGCATTCTTAAATTTTAACAATAAATTTAATACTTTTAATGTTCTACTTATAAAATATTAACTATACTAATAAAAAAGAAATGTAGAAAGTTTACGAAGCGAGGTACTAAACTTTATGTTTTCGCTCAGAGATCTTCCTGATTATAATATCCGGGAGTATTAACTAAAAGTTAATCGACAACATTGGTAAAGATAAATACATTACCAATAGCGCCGTCTCCCGGTTTAGAATATAAAAAAAAGCTAAGAATATGACCAATACTTACTTGTTTTGACCCAAATTGTGCTGCAATTGCACATTTTGTTGATTATACGACTTCTGTTGCGTTTGATTGGCTGCATCAGCTTTCGGTGCTGGGGAGGTCCTGATCCCAGGTGCTTTGGGTCTAACCTTGGTAGCTACCTTCGCTCCGATAACCTATGGATCAAGAAAAAAAAAAGATTAATATCATCGAATATCCAACGTGTATTTTTCTTTTTGAAAAATGGGTTACTTGAGTCTGAGCCCCAATAGTCTGAGTAGATACCGAACTAGCTGGTCGAATAGCCTGTGTATTCGACGGTAGAAGTAAAGGTCTTGAAGCGGTCTGCTTGGGCTGGATGTTCTCAGCAGCTGGACGTGGTTTCCCCAATTGTTGGATACCCTGCGTGGTGATGGTAGCAGCAGTAGCTAAAATTATAAATAAAAAAGATATATTTATCTAATGATTAATTACCAACAAGGACTACTTACGATTCTGTTGTGTTTGTATCGTGGCTGGCTGTGGACTCTGCTGAATGAACATACCCCCTGGACTGCCATCCGGTTGTGTACCTCTAATGAAAATCGGATTTTGAGCAATCAAGCCCGATTGCAATCCGTTCGTGGTCCAAACTTGGGGAATACCATTAGCTGCGAATTGCCATGGAGAAGCAGTGAACTGCATCTGTTGTCCATTGGGTTGAATCTGACTGATAATCTGAGCAGTGGGCTGAGATCCTAGCATAGCTTGAGAGACCTGAACGCATTGTCCTTGTTGCTGTTGTGCAGTGGCAACGGTCTGAACATTCCCCGTAACTTTCTGCATTTGTACTTTTTGCCCTTGCATCTGTACTTTATGCATCTCTTGGGTTTTCTGTTGCCCACCACCACCTCCTGCCGTCGTATTATGGATGAGATTCGGCTGAGAGCCAATCGCCAATTGGCTGAAGACCAACGTTTGTTGATTTTGCGTCGTTGGAATGGTATAAGGAAAACCCGCTGCTTGACTGGCCTGAATAACTTGTTTCCCTTGAGCTGTCGTAATCATATGAGGTGCTAGCTGATTACCTTGGAAAGGTTTTGTGATCACTTGGATCTGCTGAGGATTAAGTCCATGATGTAGGGAGATATTACCAGGCATAATGAGTTGTTGCCCTTGAGCGTTGTACAATTGTGGAACGAAGGTCTGATTCTGAATAGGTTGTTGGATAACTTGTACGCGACCACTCCAATCGCTGAGTTGCTGAGTATGCCCCTGGGCCTGTTGCAATGGACTCATAGTAGTAATCGTTGTATTATTACTACCAGTAGCTACTAATTGCCCACCTTGGGTTTGAATCACTTGCCCACCTTGGGCAACTTGCTGATGCATAGATACCGTGTGATGTGGTGGTCCCATGGAAGTCTGCAATTGCCCTCCAGAGGACACAGAAGTGATCTGTTGGATGTGTTGAGGGGATTGAGCTGGTACCATAGTTTGATCCGGCTGCATAGTAACTTGTTGAAGTTGCTGCTGCTGGACAACTTGCTGTTGTACCACCTGCCCTTGTTGCTGCTGATTCTGGGCAGCATTTTGGGCTGCTTGCTGCTGTGCCTGTTGTTGTTGCTGCTGCTGCTGTTGTTGCTGCTGCTGTTGTTGTTGTTGTTGCTGCTGTTGTTGTTGCTGTTGCTGCTGTTGGTCCATTTGTCCGCTTTTGTTCAACTCACTACTCATACTGTCATTAGCTACGAACGGTTTGAACTCGTATTGATGGTGACCACGCTCGAGGTTTAACAAGGTCGTGGCAGCATCGTATTTGCAATCTTCTGCGGTGATATCAAAAATGCCTGCTTTTTGGGCGAGGGTTTCTAAACACTGTAGGGAAGCACTGCGGCTACCTTCTTGTTGTGGAGTTATTGGACGTTGGTTGTTACTAGGCGATTCTGATTGATTGGTAGCTTGAGATTGACTGGCAGCTTCTTCGTTATTGTTGAGTTTTGCTGTTTTAGATGAGACGCTAGTATTGGTAGTGTCTTTTAATGGTTGTTTCTGATGCTGTTGTTGCTGTTCGGCTTGGAGATTGTCGTAATGTTGAGATCTGTAATTAGAAACATGAGGAAATTAGATAATGGCATGCGTTGCGTTCGAGGCAGTTTTTATTGGCATTAGTGTATGGCTGAAAAGTCATCGCATTGTGTAGTGTTTTCTGCTGAGAATATTGTTCTCCCGGGTGTTGTAGAACTTTGATATTCAATTGTTCTTTAGGGGATGGCATAGTCGGAGGAAACTTCGTCTTTCGTGATTTAAACTATGGATGCATCAGACGTAGATCGCAGCGTATTATATTCCTCAAACTTGAGTTAAAGTAATTAGTTAATTGGCGCCTGTTTTGTCATACGGCTTCGGACTAATGGCACACCGAAAGAAGACAACTGCATATAGGTTTCTGATATATATTGCAAAAAAAGTTAATTTATTTTCTCTTTTATTTATGAAAATACCAAAGCAACTATATTTACCTTCTGAAAATATCATCCTACAGCAGACAATATAAAAACTTTCAACTTTTTACGAAAGTTTCCTACCTATACCTGCATTTCACAATCGAAACACAACACTAAAACTCATGACATTGAAAAATAACGATGTCAAACATAAAACGAGAAATTCTATTCCAAATGGGACAACATGGGGTGCTGAATGCAAGTTTTACAACCCTCATGGTGAAATCTCGGTGCGGCCATGAGCCCTCACTAGTAATAAAACGAAAAAGGCGGAGTTGGCCTAAGAACCCCTATGCAAATGCGCTAAATTAGAAATTCTAGAAAGCACGCAGGCATAACGGTACCACATACCTACCAAACCCTAAAAGGGGCTTCGTTTGCAAAATAAGAGATGGCGCGGTATGTAGTAGAGAAAACCATAGATCCTCGGAAAAAAACACCCTTCTATTAATGGCGCTTTGAGCCCCAATGGCCGCTCCCCTATATGAAGGGCGATCAGGCAACCCCTCTGCATGACGAACGCGAGGGTGAAATAGAATGCCTCCGAGAAGAGGGTTCTCGCGCTCGTATTCGCGCGGATGTCGTTTCGTTCCTTGCTTCATGCTTGCTTCCCCTTTCGTAATCTGCAGCACACAAGGCAGGGAGAGAGCTTGTAGCTTGCAGCTAGCTCATGCTTTCCTGGGACCGAAAGCCGCGCAAGAGCGACGCATAATAGAGTCCAACCCTCGTTATTTTCCTGTCGGTCGCACCCGGCGCTCACGTCAACCGATAGCGCCGCGCCAACGAAAACCCTCCCCTGTTATTCCAATATCTACTTCGTTTTCAATCTATATATCTTTCTATTTCGGTCTCGCTCTTTGGATTTCGTTAATTTTTCGTATTACAAAAGTTCTGAATGGTTTACTTAAAAGTTATGCACACTATGTTTGTTAGTAGATACAGCAAATGCTAAGTTAAAAGAATTAAAGTAGTAGTTGCATGGGAAACAGCAGTCACTCCTCCCACAGCATGCAGCACACACTGCGATTTCATTGTTTTGATAAATGTGGCAACGACGAAACGAAACTTTTTGTTGGTTGCTGCGCTACACAGAGCACACAACGCTTGAACGATAAATTGCTGCCTAGAGGCATAAGCATGGCAGTCGCGATTCAAGCTGAACACTGCTAGTATTCACTCCATCCGCTTTAACTTCAATCCTGGTATACTGCCAACGAGTGGGACTTATACCGCAATCGTGTAAAGCAAGATGGAGCTATCCCCGTTAAAACCAGCTATTGCGCAGTGTTGCCAGTGGAGATATCCGCTAAGCAAGACAGAGCAAAAAGTATAGCGTGTGCGCTGTGCTGCGCCGCCGGCAGCAGCAGCAGCAGAGACGACAAAGAGGCAGCAATCGTCTAGCTTGTCCTGCTGGTAGTCGGCTTTACCGCCTCTTCGTATAGTGACGTAACAAGCATGCAGAATTACACAGAAATGACGATGTACTCACGCTTAGAGATTAAATAATCCACATTTTCTGTCCAACTTCCAATTTCTTCTTCTTAACCAACGTTACCAACTAAACATTTAAAAAAAAATCCAAAAAAAAACTAAAATAATTTCTTAAAAAGTAACTAAACCAAACCTTTTCGTAAAGAAACCAAAAGACCTCCGTTCCATTATCAAATCAAATCAAACCAAACGGAAATAATCCTCCGTCCTTGTTATGGAAAGAGAAATAACATCCAAAAATAGCACCGAAAACGCATAGAAAATATAAACAATGAAGCACGTTTTCTTGAACAATTTGGTAAAACGTTCACTTTTCTCACTAAAAATGTCCGCATTGCATATCGCGCTCACAACAAGAACGCTCGCTCCTGCTGGTTGCCTTCCATGCGCTGCAACACCGTATACACTCTTGACTCACTCTTGCGCACGCAATGCAACGTTGCACTATCTCACTCGCCAGCTGAATATATCCCTGGATTTGGAACGATCGAACGAACGCGCAGCTCACAAAACGTGCCGAGAGAAACTGCGGACGCCGCTTGGTAGACGCTTCAACCTCGTACCCCCTCTCTTAAATTTCAGTCCATCAAATTAGATCTGCGCAAGCGCGCTTTGCGGGACAACTAGTGGATGACCTTGAGTCAGCCAATAGGTGGAACGATTCCCCCACTAGTGATTTCATTGGCCGCGATGCGGTATAGGTCGCTTGGGACGCGACAGCGCGTCGATGCAACTCGAAGGGGAATAAATGAGGGGTTACCTAGCACGGCGACGAGTAGTAACAGCATTTGTTGGTTTTACCAAAAGTGAAACAAGGATGTAGTCATACAATAGAGAAGTGTAGAACTGAAAGGGATAGATTGGCTTTGGGAAAGAAGAAGGTTGCTTTGCGACCAGTCGTCGCAGTCGTCGATCTCGACCACCATATTTTATTGTTTGGTGTGCTAGAAGCAACTAAACTACACGACTGACGCAATGGTGACGTAGCGTTTACTCTATCTGACTTCAATGATGGAGGCTTTTGGATAAGGATGGAGATATGGGGACTTGGGTGCTTGGGGATATTGAGTATGTGAATGCCATCCATGGTGTTTGAAGTAGCGATTGAGACAATGGCGCTTTGTATGTAAATGCATGGCGTGTCACGATGAATTTTGTTAGGATAGAGACACCAACTATATGTAAATAACGCCATGACAGATTGACTTCCTATATATTTTCTTTTGATTTTTGTTGATAAAAACGGTGAATTAATCGTTTGTTGGTTAAGTGGGGTATGCGTGCATGACATTAATAAACAACATTTAGGCAAAGATTCATAGCATGGTTCATTAATGTGGTCCATCACAGACATGATGGCGTTGACGAGTTGTTGGTGACTAGCCAACGCATCAGGAGCGCAGCAGTAAGCAAGCAGAGAACGCAACGAGCGAGTGTAAAATTGATGACTAGGCTCGGTACTGACGCTTTGAGCATGTGGGAAATTAATGAGTAGGTGTGGTTGGATATGATTTGTAGGTTGCAAATTTGATTCTTACCAAAAATTCAAAATTCTTTTATATCAAATGGTTTTGATGATGGTTTTAAGTAAAGCAAACATGATCGTCTTTGATCAGTTTGAAGGCATTTAACCAGATCAATCGGCTGAACATGGTATCATTATAATTCTAAGACGTTGTAAAGGAATTCCGCTCAATATTCTAAGCATTTTGTAGATTTTGCATTCGTTTTCAGGAAAATGTAGTCTTGGATCATGTAAAATGTCTTGAATGAAAACTTAAACCTGAAGAGATCCATAATCTGTTGATTTGCAATATATGCTAGGAATTTCTTTTTTGAAAGCTTATTTCACAGTTAAAATTCATTTCTAGAAAGACCCAAATAAAGTAGAAAGTGGATTTTTCTTTTGAACACTTAAACGAAAATCGTTTTTCTCTTTCCCCTAACCGTTCAATTTTGCATTAGCCTTCGACACCTTCAAAGTCATAAACAGACCAGATCAAACGATTTTTCCACCACTTTTCCATATCTGAGTGTCTGAGACTCTCCCACATGAAATGACAGTCATTTTATATATTTATTTCGTTTCCATATATTTTTAAATTTCGTCTCTTATTTTTTCGACTTCTTTATAAACCTGTAAACCTTCCAACAGCAGCACATCATCTCATCACGAGATATCCGCCTTCCATCGTCTCCATTCGCTCGTTCTCGATCATCATAATAAATGAACGTGCATGCGCCCCACGAACTTTCCATTCGAACCCATCATCATCCTCATCACTAACATCTAAGCTTAGTAGACAAAGACAATTTAACTTTAGCATGAGGAAACAAGATGGAAGATGTTCGTGTGTTGCTGTACACCTGACAACTCTTAAGCAATGCGTGCAGCAATCATCGTCTCGAGACCAAAGACCAAGCGAAAACACATGAATCAGCGTAGAAGAAGAAGAAGAAGAAGAAAACAAGGCACATGCACTCTGAATGCATGGTATGAACTCGCTAAGCTACCATACACAAGAAAAGAGAAAAAGGAAATGAAAGCATGTGCCTGGGACAATGATGGAAGAAGAAGAAAACGCAGGCGAGCTTGAAACTGGTTTCCGTTCCAATGCACCACTAGCAATGGATTGATGCGGACCTTATTCTGTGGGTCGGCCTGAACTGCATGGCACCAGATGGTTCTTTCGTGACATGGCTTGTTGTATGTGGTAACCTCGAGCAGGTAAAGAAATGGCCGCATGGGCTAAGGCATGAATCTGATCCTGAGCATGTGTTTACTTCGTGATGTTGATGTTAGTGCAAGAGAGGTACCAAAACGTGCTATGTAATGGAAGATAGACTGAGATGGAATGCAGACGACGAGGTATTAATTGAAAGGATAAACATGTGGTTCACAAATGATGTTATCAGGAGAAGTAGAGTTTGTCAGCCTCCTTTATTTTCGGATTTTTTTCTTTTCTTTTGTCACTGCTCTCGGTCTCTCTTTCGCTGTGTATGTGATGATGTGTGTATTATTGCTTTGTGTAGTCTACATGAGCCGACGCGACGTCAAGTCTCAGTCATTACCAATTCGTTCCGTTTGATTTGTGCGCTCTCATTAACAATGCAAATGATGTGGGAGAATGAGAACGAGTGGGGAGAGCCGCGTGGTGCAAATCGAATGCGAGAGACATGGACTGACCTGCCGCAACATGTTGTATGTTGACATTGTTGCGTAATGCAAGTGGGGACATTTAAATTGAGATGGGGACATCATCAAATAGCAAAATTTCTTTCTTTAAATATTTTTTTTATATTGATGAGGATCGTGTCTTTATTGCAACTTAGAACATCCATCAACATTCAGGGATCATTAATTCGATTTATTTCAATTTCTTTCCCTTCTTTTGTGAAAGCTTTTACAGGTTTTACACCTCTTTGAAATGAATTCGCCACAATCACAAATCTCGAGTGACAAATCATTTCTCTTCAATCCAGAAGATGATGAGACTATCTTAAGCAACACGATGACTTGACAACATTGCTGCTTTTACTATCAACGATGTCTTTTGGAAAGTCATTTATCACAAAACGATCATTAATTCTCTTCTTCTTAAACACCTGCATCGACAATAGCATAGGAAACAACTCCCTGGAAAGGGCAGAGATCATCAGTAAGGTTGTTCTCAGCTGGAGACCTTTGCGCTTGAAATTTTGAAGAGTTCAAACCACAAGTATTGATCATACATGAAGATGAAGATATCTAAAAAAGTAGATGACACAAGGTCTATATTTAATTAACTTTTCCTTGGATGATTTGCTTTCCCTTCTGATTGTTTCCATAATTGTTGTTTACTTCTCACGTTTATAGCATAAATTTCGCACACGTTCTCGTTGCTAATCCGGTAATTTTTACTCCTGCTTGGGTTAGAATTAAGCAATAAAGGAAGGAGAGATAACAGGGACCAGGGATAGTAGAGAACTGGAGAGTAAACATGATGCACCACCAGGCCCTTTGCTTAACACACTTACGAAGCCGAAAGGAGAACCCTGTGTAAACGAAAAAGCCTGCGTGGCGCGTGAATTGTCTGCTCCGGGTTTTCGGCTCCGGGGGACGCTTTTGCCTAATGGCTAATCCCGCGACGCGTGTATTGTGCGTGCCTGGGATTCGAAGCACATTCGCTTCTCCTCGTCCTTTTTCCACTCCCTTCACATTCTGGTTCATTTTTCAACTCGCTGTTATGGACCTTAATTACACATTCGTTTTTTAGGACTGTGATCAATGTACTAGTAGACCTTCTATATGACGGTATGTAAGTACCATTTAGGAAAAATGGATCAGATTTTAATTTATGGTCAGATATATATACATTATATATTTTAACAAAACTGTCGATGCTTTTTAAAAGCTTTGGAAACCATTAAAAAGAAACGGTCTAGCGGCGAATGCGTATAGGAAGAAAAGTAGGCACAAGGTGATTTGTAGCGCGCCATTGTGCCTTGGTCACATGCTAATCTGTCACTCTGTCGGACAGTCCCCGAATGTGCAGGAAAACACGAAAAAAGCGATGGGTATAGGCAAACGTTCCCTCCGCGTCATCATCAACGAAGAAACGTTCGTTCAGCGGCACTAATATCCCATCCATCGGGCTTTCTCGCTCCCACCCACGCTCTCTTTCCTTCTCCTTTTCACTCGGTGCGAGGAGAGCGTTTAATATATTCTCAGCGGGGAGTTGCCATCCCCGAAAGGCCATAACGAAAGCACTTAGTATGCCTTCATTTCGCACAACGCACACCAAACGTGTGTAGGAGGCGATGCGACGATGGAAGAAGAATAACAAAAACTTAAAAAGTGGAATAAGTAAGAGACAATGTAAATCAAATGCAATAGTATACTTGATCTATTTAATCTCAAGTCCGGTCCTGTCGCTTACGAATTATTTTTAGTAATATGTATATGGGTTAAGTCCAATCCTGTATCAGATTTCTTCCATATCGTTCCAGCAACCTAGCAACCGTCGAAGTCTTTGTTTACTCGATGTTGCTGCTAGGGCATGTAGTAGATGAGCTTGTGGCCGCTAACGGAAGGGAACCCAGCTCGGTCTGCTTACTATTCCCTGCCGCCGATGCCGCATTCCGACTCGACTCGCATCGGCAGACAGACGACGCTCGTAGTACTCGGATATTCTGAACCCACCGCGGCGCGGCTTTGCTCTCCTATCGATCTCATTCCTCTCTCTCGCCACACGACTCCGGCGCTGGCGCAAGTCTGTCGCCTCGCAGGCAGACCTGCCTGCCTGCTTGCCTGCCAGTAGAGGAGCTGTTGGCCTGTAGGCCCTTCGATGAGCAATAGCAACCGGTGCGGTGCGATGATGTGAAATTCTATGCTTGGAATTAAAACCGCCCCCTTCATCACGACTCCCAAGATATATAGAAGAACTTCTTATTTCCATTCCGTTCTTCATCGAATGAGAACTTTCAAGTTTTCAGATTAGCAAAATTACTCATTTCAATCTTTGAATGCTTTGCTAATTGGGAAAACATCTACACTAACTAAGGCCCGATATCTAGTTAGTTAATTGCATACTATAAGGAGAGCTTTTTGTAGAAATTTTAATGTAGCCACAGGTGTAGGTAGTGTTTGGTCAGTCATCAACAGACATCATCAAAAAGCAATTTTTGAATATATATTTGGACCCATATAAGATCATAAAATGGTAACAAAAACTGTTATCAGGTTACTATATAAGAAATTGCTGTGGAGAGACGTTTCGTTCGGATCGGTTCATGGCTTTGCTCTGTTGGGTCGGACTGGGCGATGCGGATAATTTATGGGTTCATGCCCGAAACGCCGCGAGCTTTCGTGCACGCACGAATGGATGGAATCATCTTTCTCGCTTCCCTCCGCTACTCTACACTAGGTCTTCGTTGGACGGGGTAAAAGTGAATTGGAGCACTCACTACCTGTTTGCCTCAGTCACGTTTATCGCACGTATGGATCAAATGTTGATTGTAAATGTTGTGTGACAGGTTAAAGGTTATTATATAACTTAGGGTTTTTTAGCATTGGGGTCAAGGGCCTTAAAATTATATTTTTTACTATAAGCAAATACAAAAAGAAGTACAGAATGTCTTTCTGGAATGTAACTAGTTAGTAACAAAACAAAACTAGGGTTAAGGTAATCCAAACAGGAGGAAGTTTTTTAGTTTGCTGCCCACAAATAGAATAGCAACTTGGCAAACACGCACCTGAGCCTTTCCATTTATTTTCCCTGTGGCGTCGCCGGTATGCACATCAAGCAAAGAATTATTTATGTCGTCGACTTCCATTTAGTTAATTTATCGCCTCGAAAGTTTTACGCAGTTACAGAGACTGCGTTTTTAGTCAAGGAACGACAAATTGTAAGGACCGCCAAGCAATTTAACTTCAAAAATTGATAATTAAAACGGTGGAATAAGTTTTTAATTAATGGCTTAGGGCATTTACTTTTAAGTATAAAACATTTTTTTTATAAGACAAAAGCTGGTTAGAACAAAATTCTTCTAACTGAGAATGTGGTAGGGTTACAAGCGAGATGAGTGAGATGATTGGGGACGGTATGAAATTACATACCAGGGATTCATAAAGCTCAACATGGAGAACATCTGAATTATGCGTCTGCTGCTTCGCTATTACATAACTACATGCATACTAGGCTCTAGATATTTAGATACGGGTACCAACCACGTTTCAAACATAAAGGGTTGCGTACGCGTAGATAATCCGGAAGTTCCAAGTACCTCCCCTCCTTGCTTATTTCTGCATCCCTTCTAAATGTAAAAAGTTAATTTTTCATGACGTGCATCAATATCCTCCCAATAAAAACGAAACTTATAACCTACAGCAATTTTACCAACAACTGGGGACAACAAAGGACAACACATGGTGTGTCCCATGCTAGATGTTATTTGCGCTTGGTACTTGAGCACGCACGCATCTGTCCCATCATGTATGTCATGTCAGATTCAACTACATACGAGTATTGTAATGCTGTATGTAAGTGCATATTGAATATACAATTCGTCCAGGATTTTACAATAATCAAAGAGACTGATCCTCTAATCCAAAATAAAATAAAGAAAAAATTCCATTATATTATGCATGCTGAGGTGAAAGCGGAAACAAAGCCATTCTTTAATTAAAAACCGCCTTAGGAGCAAAAGAATGAAAAAGAGACGCGAAACCACTACCTCCTTGGGTCATATCAGTCATCGCACTGTTTAATTGAATGGCTTCCACTTTTTGTTGCATTGCTTTTCTTTTCGTTTTCTGGCATCTTCATCCGCCATAGCGTGAAGGGTGCTTGGCATGCAAAGGCCGAACCACCCCCGGGGAAATAAGTCATATGTTCGGCAGGGATATTGAGTTTTTGACATGCGATCTGTTCCTCCTACTGACTGCATGTGCTATCGCCCCTATCCTTGCTTGGCGACTTCTCTCTTCTCTTTCTGTCTCTTCATTGCCGTGATGCAGAATGTGACCCACAGTATGGCCGTTAGCCCTGCGTCTGGTCTGCATTCCGTGCCTGATGATATCCCTCTGTAGGTCTTATATGCATTGATGGGTGTGTACATGTGTATGTGCGTATGTGGTAAAATGCACCGAGCAGACAATGGAATTGGAATTGTAATCCAATTTCAGTTTTTTGGGTTATGTTTGTTTCTGACTTGTGGGGTTTAGGCACTTCTCCTGGGTTCCCGGTTATATCCAAGTTTGCAAAAAGTTTAAAAAAAAAAGAAAGAAGAAAAAACTACCCCTGTTTAGGGTATGTGTCTCTAGAGACTGTTTTTTATTAGTTTTTACGACAAGGGTTATTTACATAGCCTGAAAAATCGAATAATAATTTAAAACTAAAATTAGATTTAAAATTGGTGAAATTTAATTTAAACAAAAAACAAAATAAAAATTAAAAACTCCTTAAGCAACCCCTCTTAAAGTAATAAATTCAAGTTTAAGGCAATTTCGTTGACAACGCCCCATTATTACATCGCAGACTAGACGTCTGGTTGTCTGGTTATCCAAAATAGAATTTATAGAGCGTCGATCTAAGTAAAATTTAACACTCTAATTAAATACGTCCCTGAAACTGCATCATCCTATGCAATTTGTATCAATTCTGACCGGTAATTCAAATTTAATGATATCACAACTTCATAATGTGTAGACAACCCGTTAAACAAGGTTTTAGCTAAAGTTAAAAGTAACAAAAGCCGAAAGAACATTAAAATCAACAGCTATAATAAACCATTTAAAAAAGACAACAAATTGGAAACAAAAAGCAAAAAAACAAAACGGCCCAGAATTTAATGAGTTTTTGATGGCCTCCTGTACACCCACACACAATCTTCTCCACCTCTACTCCCTTAAAATCATATTTCAAATTTGTAGTAGTCCAGGGTCGTATTTTAAATGTCTACATTTTTTAAATAAATAGAACTCCGCGAGTGAACACTTGCATTTCCTCGCCGCCTTAAAATGTCTACCAATGCAGCTAGCACAGGGCAGACAGATGAGATCTCAGCATGCGGGCAGTACACGCGCTACGGCAGGGGAGATTCCACCGCGTCGTTAAAAATGGCCGTCGCCCTATCCGCGTGCGTCCGATTGCAGGACTGCTGCAGTATTATTGCCTTTGGCCTTTCTATATATAGATCCGCTCACTATATATCACATTAACTATACATAGTGGAGGTGTGCACTGGGCATATAACGCGTGGGCTGCTATGCATCAAGCTCAACTGATATGCACCCACCCGGCGTCTATAAATATCCATGCTTGCCACTAGCATGGTATGGGTTGATGCCATGCAGTGGTAGCAGTGATAGGGAGATGGTATGGGTTTCATTTTGTCGACGGGCTTTGAATTTTGGGGCTATGTGGGGGAGGGTCGAGGAACTAATGAAAATATAGTGTGTAATGTATAGTTGAACTTG
>JARJDU010044673.1:0-16509 GCA_030264695.1 Lissagria laeviuscula
ACGTCTCTACAGACCGATCGCGGTAACCGTGACATGTCTGCAAAGTTTAGGGTAATAACCTAACCTAAGCTAGTCTAGTCTAACCTAATCTAACTTCTATGCAACTTGTGTTACAGCATGAAATGGTACAATGCCATGGGATCTCGCATAAAGTAAATCTTACCCAAGTTTTCGGCAAGCAGAGCGGCCGTGTGCAATTCCATGAGTATTACGATCATTTTCATGAAATCGAATGCCTCCGAGTCGGCGATGACGATAAACGACGAATCAAAAATCCATGCGTTTCATTCCCGCAGGCCAGCGAACGTCTTTGTTATTTAGGGAAGTCCAATTGTGAGACTTTGGTAAAGACCCATCTCATATGGATGCGCGACCGTTACGACGATAACGTGTATGGTCCTTGGTATCCGGAATTGCACGAGTTCAAAGCGGGATGTCATTGCAACTATGAGTTTCATTACTGATTCTTCTAAATCTGCAAATTTACAAAATATTTATATAAGATGTTTTACTAATTTATTTATGTTATCATTATATTTATAATTACAATTGTAGTTGTTGTATGTAGTCATAGTTTATTTAATAATAAATTAATTTAAATTTGAATCTTTTATCGGTTTTGGTATTATAGGCAACCAAGCTTGCGGCAAGCGCATTTGACATTGTCACAGTGGGTTCACTTGCATGAGAAATAAGACAAACTAAATATATAGATGTTACATATAAGTACATAGATGTTTATAAATGTCACTACACATAGCTAAATTCATTAAATTTTTAAACGATGTAAGGTTACGATTGTACATGCAATGATTAGAAACTGTCATTTGAAACATGAAAACGAGCATGCATTTTATTTAGATTATGTAGCATTAGTACTAAGAATATATTAAAACTTCAAATTTTATTAGAATTGTTGCAATATTATTTTATTAAAGAAATAGAAACAAATTCAACAATTTACCTAAGTCATGAGTATCAGCACCTAACAGTGAATTGACCTTGATCATTGCCTTTCGCGGTCATTGCCGATGACGATGGGAAAACAAATGCGCAGAAGAAACGACGCCTGTTGACAGAAGTGCGAACCCCAATCAGCTGGAATATTCCTGCGGGAATAACGCAAAGCAATGTAAAGGTACCACACTACCAGTTCTAACAAAGTAAATCAGCCAAGGTTGGGAATAGATTAGAAAAGTAAGATAGTTCACAGTTAAAGTTCTATAATCTATGGTCAGTGTCAACACAACTTCACAACGACAGGGTATGTAACACGCATTGCAACCAATAGCGGTAACAACCTACAAGGACGGATTGGATTGGTTCAGAGAAAAAGGTTTATGTACATATTACATAGTAAGTAATGTTCATTGATAATACAACTGTTTGATAGCATAACATAGCACATAGGTATTCAATTACTATATACATTCACTCACGTTTCATAGACGCCCGCCATCGTTGCAGTGGTTGCCGTCATTCTTGGAATAACAATCACAAAAATTGAGGTTAGAATACTTTCTATTAGGTGATTATTGCCGGCAACTACTATCAAAAAAGTAAGTGATTAAACCTTTTAACTACATTCAAAGTTATTGTAGATATATCTAGTATATTTTTAGGTTATATACTAATATCCAGTTCCATTTCGAAGGTGTTACAAATACAATCGAAGTAAGAAGTCAAAAGTGATAAATGACAGTTGTAATACCTACATTAGGACAGTAAGTCAAGTAAGTTAACCCTCACTAATTTACCAACTATGTAAATTTACATGTATGTAGCTATGTAATATGTAAATTTACATAATATCATTGTGAGATGGAATCAAATGATCATTAGTCATGATGATGTTAATTTGGTTGCATGAAATGCATTTCGAGGCATAAATACCATTAGTATTAGCAATCATGCATGTTATGAGCTTGCTCCGGTCCATTGTTACTTAATTGGTCATCCTTAAAATGACACAGTGTGTTCACATAAGCAAAAGTTACACCAGTTTACTAATCAATTCAAATGATGCAGATCTTTATACAGATTAAGATTAAATAAACATGATACACACATCTACAATTCGCGAATTATACGACATGCAGTATGTACATAAACGTTGAAAGGCTAAGGTTGCGGCCTTGACTGAGATGAATATCTTACCGTTTCCTACAATTCCATGCTGTTACTCGACCACGTTCGCCGCAGCATCATTTGCCGCTCGCTTCTATTTATCTCATCCAATTTGAATTCAACCTATAAACAAACCGCGTCGATTAATTAATATAATGTATTAATAATAACACGGGCGCGCGTGCGAATTACGCTTTAGATAAGTTGAACTTACGTAAGTCCGCATGCGCAAGTATCTTACTTGCCTTAATCAATGAATTTCACCCTGTTGACGCTTGATGCAGATGAATTCCGCGCGTTGGACGTCATCATGAGACGTCTGTCATCACAAACGATGCGATTGCATCTCCCCGGTGGCTAAACACCTTTAAACTAGTCTCTCCTCGCAAGTGCTACAAGCTTCTGACTTCCATGACGAGGGAGGACAACGGCAGGGGTAGACGCTCCCCGAAGAGCACGACGCTACCCGAACGCGTCGCCCAGATCTACTACGCTCATGGCCTCCTTTGTGCTTCATATCCTACAACAGTCATCACAATTGCTACCTTTGTCGCTTTACTATGTTGGTAAGTCGCTCCGAAATTACTTGAAACACTCCCAAAGTACTTAAGCAGCATACTTTTGCAGTTATCCCCTCCTAAACTTACCACTTTCTGGAAACCCGACGATAATATGGAACAATGGGACTATCCCCCCAGTTGGTGAAACCACCCCGAAGTTCTACGTCCAACAAGTGATACTAAAAACAGCCGTCATCCCATGGAACTCCGCCTTGGTCGTAGGCGATGCATTCCGTGCCCCTCTGTACGAAGCCTTTAAGCTGCTAGATATTGTGAGGAATTACCAAGATCCGATTTCTCTTAAAACCCTAGGTCATGTCTGTCTTCATGTGGAGTCCATCAAACGGTCGAAGCATCACCGCATTGATGTACTCCCAGAATACAGTTGCTTGGTCCTCTCGCCGGCGAACTTCTGGCGGCAGGACGTGCAACAGTTCTCTCAAGATTCCTCCATCCTCAGTACGATCTTCGCTTATCAGAATCTCCAAAAAGGGAGGACTTCCGTAGCGGAGATGCTCTTTGGTATGCATCTGGTGGACACCGGTCTCAAGCGATATCCGCTAAGGAATCGCCAACGCGTCCTACAGTATGCAGTCACCTTGTTTTTCTCTGAATACGATGCGCAATTTATCAATGGACTGAGGACGAAATTAAAACAATTGTATCCGTTGCATGTGGATGTTAACCAGACCGAGGGGGACACTGACAACGAAACTATCCTAATTCACTATCCTGGACAGATCAGCTACTATGAATATGTCCCCATTGTTATAACCTATCTCCTTCTATTCTGTTACTACTACTTCTCCGTGCGAAAAATCGAATTGATCAGTTCCCGATTTGGAATGGCGGTCACCGTTCTTATTACAGTCATCAGTAGTTTGTTCATGACCCTTGGGGTGTGTTTCTTCTTCGGGTTGACGTTAAGCGTCCACAATCGACCGGTGTTCCCCTATTTGGTGATCCTCGTTGGATTAGAGAACGTCCTCGTGTTGACGAAAAGTGTAGTATCAACACCTGCACATCTTGATATTAAGATCCGCGTTGCGCAGGGTCTTAGTAAAGAGGGTTGGTCAATAACAAAGAATCTTATGATCGAGATCACTATCTTGACCATTGGACTGTTTACCTTCGTCCCAGCAATACAAGAGATCTGCATTTTCTCGATAGTCGGCCTCATTGCGGACTTCTTCCTGCAGATGCTCTTCTTTTCTACAATCTTGGGTATCGACACGAGGAAACTGGAACATGCGGATCGCAACAGTTTCAGGAACACGTTGTATCAATGCCAGACCTATGAGAAAGGCACTATGGGCATGAACCGTTCGAAATCCCATCCGAGACTTAACACGATTCCAGCGACCATTGTCGCGGCGCAAACCCAACAGAAGATCGAGAAGAAGATTCCGAAAAGATTGCGATTGGTTAACATCTGGGCACGTACGAGGTTCTTCCAACGTGCGTTTATGATCCTGATGGTGGTATGGATCGGCATGATATTGTACAATAGCGGAATTGTAGAGCAATACCTCTTGGATCTCAACGACGCCATCAAATCGGGAGAAAATCGAAGCGACAAGCACACGTACAATCTACTCCCGATTCTGAATAGCAACGAGAAGTATATGGTGAACTTCGTCACGGAGAAGAGTATGCTGGACTATCACAATAACACCGATGACTTGAACCGTCTCAAACATTCGGAATACAAACCTTGGTTGAGTCTCAGCACTCAACATTGGACTAGCGTCTTGAGGAAGTACAATATCAGCGTTTGTGGAGGTTATGTTACTTTGTTACCGAGTATCCAATTATCGCATGTAGTTGCTCCTGAGCAAGCTGTACTGTTAAGGAATCCTGAGGAGAAGTATGGGAAATTCGAGTGGCATGCGTTGGCGCTTGCCCTGGATCCGATTGATTTTAGTGGTAAGTCATCATAGGTAGGTTAAGACATCAATCAGATTTTTAATTCTGGATGGGTTACAGATGTCGCTAGTAGCAATCCCACGCATTACAGACAAAACGAACGGCCGTTTTATCCCACCTCTCCGATGGAGATCTTCCTCACAGCGATTCTGTGCCTTATTAGTGTTATCGTCCTGGCGTACACCGTCTTCGTCCTTTACAAATGCATATGCTCCAGGAATTATGCCGAATGGAGGGCTTCATGGACTAGTGATAAGTCCGATAATGAGAGTGATGTTCCTGTACTTTTAGAGGTAAATTAAACTGTTAATCCATGCTAAACATCTCCATCAATTTTTTTTTTTTAATGTAGGCTGTACCAGTAGTCCTGGAAGGTCACAAACAAGAAATTGAATGTCTAGCATCAGATGGCCGGAGCATTGCTAGTACTTGTCTCGGTGGTAATCTGAAAATCTGGGATGCCACCAGCGGTGAACTGATAACCAGCATTGATAGGTACTCCCCTGCAGCTGCTGGGTGTTGCAAGCAGGACACTGCCGGCGAGGAATTTGAGGATAACCTCTCTGACTATGAGTCGGGCTCACCGCCCTCCCGAGACGAAGACGTGGTGGCCTTCCTACGCAAAAAGATTAACACCAAGTTCGTCAATCTTCGTCTGGACGACGTCGACAGGAGTCGGAACTTCGATTTCGGCGACGAATACAAGCAACTGGCGCCAGGGAACGTTCGAAATCGCGGCGATCACAGGAACCATATAAATTCATCAACGAGCCAATGGGTGCGGGATTGCTGCGTCAATGCGCAGGTGCAACGGAGTGAAGCTATTGACATTACTAACCGAGAGGATGTTGAAAGAAAAGACAGCACAAGCTTCGTTGGTAGTCCGATGAGCTTATGTAGCGCCACCGGTGATCAGCAACCCGTTGAAAAGGTGCCTTCCATTTGGTGCATGGACTTTGTTGATAACTTGGTGGTGATTGGCTGTGCCGACGGACGATTGGAATTTTGGGAGGGGACTACTGCCAAATTTAAGGTTAGTACTAAGAATAAAATATAGTTCAAGGTTAGTAATACTGTTCTTTCCTAACTGTTTCCAGACCATTTGTGATGATACACCTGGTTCGGGTGTGACCGCTGTCAAAATCGTCGGATCCCGAGTGGTGGCCACAAGAATTCTCGGCACTTTGGATTTCTACCTTTTGCAAACTTACAATCAAGGAAGACCTATCGATTGGAACTTTTCTTGTGCTTATCGAAGGACCCACGTGAGGACTGGCAGTGCTGGTTCTATATCAGACTTTTCACATATTTCACAGGTACCGCCCTCTAGCAACAATTTTTTTTTACGAATTTGGCTCCTATCTGCTTTTGCATTTACAGTCGGAGAATACCAAAGAAGACCTGCGATGCATCAAAGTATTCAGCACCAAGGCCCATCAACAGCCAATCAACTGCTTGGACTGTGAAGGTGGGCGGGTGCTCACCGGCTCGCAGGACCACACCCTCAAAGTGTTCCGCATCGAAAATGGTAGTCATCTGTACACCCTCCACGGGCATTTCGGTCCCATCAGCTGCCTCTTCATTGACCGCATCAGTCCCGCGACGTCGGGCAGTGGCTCCCAAGATGGGATGCTCTGCGTGTGGGATCTTCTCACCGGCGCGTGCATGTATAGCGTCCAGGCGCACGATGGCAGCATCACCTCACTCACTTATTCTGCCAGCTACGTGATCTCTCTAGGAGTCGACGAGCGCATTTGCGTCTGGGAGCGATTCCAAGGACATCTGCTTAATACCCTCCATGTGCATGGGACATTTACTTGTCAGGTGATGATGCTGACGCCGCATCTGGTCGTAACGGCAAGGTCTGGTGGCCTTGCGTTGTGGGACGTCCGACGCGGGGAAAACGTCAAGTCGATTGTTTTAGGACGATCGCCATATGTGTTCGTCAAACAGCTAGTGGTGCTTCGGGACGCTGTTCTGTGCGATTTCGGGTCACAACTGAGGATCGTGCGGTTCCCTTTAATTACGCATAAGTACGATTAGTGTGTTTGTGCTGTTGTACTTGTACTTAAGTACATTTTACAGAGGATGTGCCCAGATCTGAGTACATTTATTTATATGTTGTATACAGTAATTAGGTTAAATAATGCGCGTGGTGCAGCTGAAGCAATTGATGTTCACAATAATTTATGAGATTAGTTTTTGATAATTTATGTTTGTTTACAGGCGGTTTATTTTTTTGATAATTGAGTATGACGACTTGTTGAGAATTGTATTTGTTAAAGCAATTATTCAAATGAAAGTAAATTTTGTATATAAAATGATGAATTGTGTTGTGAAGTTGGCTTGAGATTAAGCTCACGCCCATTTAATTGTTGTTTCAGAGAGTTAAACCACGCCTTATTACGCTAGTCTCGAAGGGCGTGGCTATACAACGCGCGTAAGAATTAAGCCTAGTCCTAATACACCACGGCAGAAAGGCGTGGCTTTATTTAGCAGTCATGAGGTGCTCTCTGAATTTCAAATTCTGATTTGTACATAAACCACGCCCCATTTCTGTATCCACTAGGGGCCGTTCCTTGTCGCCGTTAAATGAAACAACCTCAAAAAATCAATTACATCACGCCCCATCACATTACCAAGCCAACAAGATGCGTATTTCTATGCCCATAGCTTCCATCTACCCGCAAAGTGAGACACTATGCATGAATTGTTAAAAAATCATTTTCCAAATCAAAAAATAGCCGATTTTTGCTTTTTTTCACAATAAACCCCAGCGAATTAAACCACGCCCCATTATTCTGCACACAAGAGGCGTGTCTTTATCTACCCATAGAACAGTCGGGCGCTGCCCTTTAACCGTAAATCTAGATACTACGCAGTTAAAATTTCAAAAACCTTCCATCAACATCCAAAAAAACAAGCAATTTTGACCAAATGCATAGTCCAAAAATACAATTAATAGACCAACCAACATAGTCGCGCTATAAATAAATTTCCCGTTCGGATAGAACAAACACTAGAATCCTATAGCAAGCAAACATTACATAACTAAAGAACGAAACTGCGCTTGCTCATATCCACAAAAGTAGTAGCGCGTCCGTCGCCAACACACGCTACACTATTTAATTGCAATAATTAGCAAGACAATAGGTAAAAACGCGTCAGTTGTGTTGTGCCACAGGTGGCGATCAGCCGGCCACAATACCGCAATTGCTATGAGCTCAGCTGGTCGCCGGACGCGGTCTTGCTAGAGTTCAAGGATAATGCCAGATCGAACGAGTTACGAGCGTTACTAGCATTGAGAAGACGCCGGGTGCCGTTTGTTGGGAAGCCCTCTCGGTAGAGGAAGAAGAAGAGACAGCAGCCGCCGATCGAGCGAGTTGGAAGTTTGAATTGGAGCTGCGCGTCGTCCGTGTCGCATCTTCAAGGTGAGTTTACCATTTATTTAACTTACCTTTACCCAGTTTGTTGTTATTGTTAATATTTGCTTTGTTTACTCAGTCAGAGTATGTGTGTGAGTGTTAAGTAGGTTTAGTCATTCTGCATAAATTTAACTTAAGTATGTTTGGTATTAATAATGATTTCGAGAAATAATGCTCAAAGTTAGCGTTGTTTTGTGTGCCAAGTGACTGAGTCGCGCGCGCATGATCTTGAAATAGCCTGTTGACTACCATCCAAGGTCCCAAAATGGCCGCCAACGTCCCTAATCTGATCTTAACATCTTTCAGATGTCTTACAAGCAACAAAAACAGCAATCCCTCTATGACACCAAGGACCATAGCGACTGCACCTTCATCTTCCCCTCATCAAATACAAAGATCAAAGCGCACAAGTTGCTCTTAACTCTCTACTCGCCTGTATTCGAGCGAATGCTCTATGGCAATCTCGGGCGTAACGAAATCCTCATCGAAGACATCGAACCGGAAGTCTTCGACAAATTCCTGCGATACATCTATACCGGCGGGGTGCAAATCGACGACGTCCCAGAATCCTGGCATCTCTTCTACGTCGCTCAGAAATACTTCCTTCCCGAATTGCAAGAGCAATGCCTCTCCTATGTAAAGACCAATCTCACCATTTCAAACCTCTTGATGTGCTACGAATACGCTGCTTTGTACAGTCAAGATGCCTTAGCCCAACAGTGTCTGGACGATATCTGGTCCTTTGGGAAAGGACTTCTGCTTTGTAGTAACTACCATCCGCAATCGGCAACCATCCGAGCTATCGCTAGACATGATTCTTTGGAATCAGCCCTGCTGACTGTAACCTGGGCGATTGCAGAAAGCGAAAACTCGGATTTAGAGTCCGTCGCTCGATTGGTCAAAGATCAGAAGTTGCAATTAAGCAAACATTTCGTTGACCCACGTTTGTATAAAGCTCTAAATCGCGATGGACAAGATGCCATTGAGTTATACAACAATCTAACATCGAATAGTGTCCAAGTCGCACGGATCACACCTCGCCTCCGGTTCAAATTCCGCGCGGAATTCAAAAACTCGTATCGTTTAGCGTTGAGGAGTTCGAGGGAGGTGCTCAGCTCCAGGGTGTGTTGCACCTGCGATTGTTTACTGTTCGGAGTGACGGTTGCCACGAAATCAAAGCCTGCGCATATCGCCAATGGGGAATACATAGGCGGAGCTACGATTTATGTATATTTGAAGGATAATGAGACGTTGTCGAATTTGATCTACAAACATCCAGCTAGGATGGTGTATTTGACCTACGACGATGTCCAGAATGTTATCTTTGATGTGCCGATTTTATGCAAGGCTTATGTTTCTTATATGATTTGCGTGGAATATGTCGCGCATGCGCATGATGAAAGCCTACTACTTACTTACATGTCGGATAAACTGTGCAGCAATGCGAACAAAACCAAGTCTGTGATGTGTTTCGGTGATGAGCCCAATGGGTCAGTGGTCAAAGGTGTTTGTTTCTATGAGGTGTGATGACCACCATTGGGTGATGATAACCTGTCGATTGTAATTTTAAGATAGGATATGTTATTTATTCTGTAAATTAAATAAATAAAAAATTTGATGGTTGTTTACTTAAATGGTTGATTACAAGATGGCGGCGCGACGCTGCAAGCAACAGGTATATTGTATTCTAGCAATGTAGCAAAGCCAAGAAATTAGTTTCTTTTGATTTATTAACACCTTCTTCCTGATAACGATTACAACATTTGTAATAACACCGTTACTTTAATATAAGATTATTTGATAATAAACTAGAAACAAATCAATACTCACAACTGGTTGAAATATAGGTTACGTATTGATTTATTGGAAACAACGGTCTAATTTGATTGATTTTGTTGCTTTTGCCGGTAGGTGACACCATCACGAGGTGAGTAAAACGCATTTTGAGTAATTATTACATTGAGAGATTGTTAAAAGCACAAAAACAATGAAGTCTTATTTGTGCTAATAGTATTGATCGTTTAATGCGCGGATCGACTGTTCGACTATAGTTGTCACAATCGGCCATATTGTTTATTATTATACGTACTGTAGTTAAATCAATTTAAATATTATGCAGGAATTATATCAATTGCTAGAGTAAATTAATACTGTTTTTTATAAATTAGTTACGTGTTTTAATTACTGTGATATATATTTTTTTGGGATTTGAAGATATTGTGTAAAACTAATTTGCGATGCGCCATCTTGTGGCATCTAAGTGAAGTACTTTGAAGTCGGCGAAGTTTGAAATAAATTTAAATAAACTTTTTGCAATTTTATGATAATATTATTATTTTTTCAGGAAATTAGAAAAAAAAAAAAACTTGAATGTGTTATTAAAACACCGGGCATTTCTGTTGAATTTTTTAGACGTCGCTACCTGTGAAATGTTTATTTATATTTTTTAGCAGGAATAACCTTAAAATATATATTTTTTACATTATTAACACAGCTTTTAATAAAAAAAATTAAAAAAAGCTTCCAGTACCGGGAATCGAACCCGAGCCTGTTGTCATCTAAATCATCTAAAAATAAAACAGCATTATCTTCGTATCAGGTTCAAATCAAACAAGAATTATTTAATTGAGAAATATAATGTATTATAAATAAAATAATAATAATAATTACACAAAATAATATTTTTTGAAGTATGAAAACATAAAAAAGATGCTTGCGTTGCTGTTAAATTACTCATTATTATGTTCGCACGCTATGAGCATGCGCTATTGGTGAATCATTAGTATAAAATGCATCTGCTGTAGCTGTTATATGCGGTTGTTGTTGTGGCGTGTATCTAATTTAGCATGTAGCTAATATAACTAATAACAAACAAACACGTTTGGAAAGTGCTCTCGATACGCACGCGCACACTTATCGAGCTATTAATCGATTGGTAGGTCGAGTATCATCAGAATTCATTCTATTACTAAAATCAAAAACCTCTTTTTGTTTCATATATTTGTGTTGGCGTTGCATAGCAATTGCTAGCAACCCAATTTACACGCGGATTCCAGGGTTTCTCGAAGACACAAAGTTCAGCAACTCTTCGCTATCCTCACACACGAAGGGCTTGACATGATGACATGCAACGTCGTGCCATTTAATGCCGTCATTGTAAAAGTTGTTCAGGATTGATAAGCATGATTCGTCGTTACCCTACAACAAAACAACAAAAACCAATTAGGAAATGCGCAGAAGCGCAGCAAGACAAGATTACCTGAGCGGCTTCGCGATTGTCAGGTTGAGCTTGTCCATAACCGCCGGTGGCGCTCCAATCGCCGCTATTACGTTGCGACGTTGGGCCGATCTTAGCTCCGGAACCGCTCCAGAACCAGCCGTTGACGTTTGGTGGTTGAAGATCCGATCGATCGCAACCGGCGAAATTGCATTTTCTACCCGATGTCCAGATATAACGCACGGCACCGCGCGCGATTCGCTGTTTAATGAATTCGTTCTCCTGCGGGGTTTCCAGTGACACGGCGTCCATGCAATGGCGGCGGCAGATGTTTCGCGCGTCTAGCCAGTCTACCTCCAAACCACGAGTCGGTTGATGCTCCCAACTGAAGAAGTACGAATGGGTTACACCTCTAGCATCTCTATAGGTCGCATGTCGTACTCCTAATAGCAGAAATAATTCAAAATTAGAAGTGCTACCGAAAATGACAAGATGTGCGGTTTAACGTAGGCAACTTTAATTGCAGGAGAGAACGTATACCATTTATAACTATTCGTTTACTAAATGAAGATGAATTTATATTCAATAGCTAATAAAAGTGATTTCACCTTAATGCACGTCAATCGTAAATCAGTTTCCTTTCCTTTCATTTTTCGCGTTTCCTCATCACCGCTGTATTATTGCCTTTCACATGAAATACGCATGCGCATGATGCAATTTAGTAATGTACGCGGCACAAATCGAATTAGAAAAACTACGACTAATGCTGTAATTACGTTCACAATCTGCACGAATCGAGAGGAGCAGCAATAACCTCAAATTGTTGTTTAAATGTAATTGATGTATTTGAATGTAGATAGACGCTTGGAAATAATTCAATCTTGCGATAGATTTCGGGTTATTTAATTGTATTCAGGCGTGTTGTCAGTTGCATAATCAAAATTCCCACGGAACCATTGCATCAAATTGTTGTTAATCTATTTCGGTTGGTTATAGCTTACATTATGCTTTGTTAATTGTAATGTGAGTCAATTTCGAATTAGCTGCACGCTGCTTCAATCGAAATATGTACATGTTTAATAGAATGTGAAGATTCACTCGCTTTATGCAACACACATTGCACAATGTCTATGATTAATGTTCATCTCAAGAATTATGTACAGAGTTTGAGATTTATTAATGACATGATTTAATATCGTAACGCAATGCAATGTAATTTAAAAGTCGTAGTTTTAAAGTTTAAAGTTTGAGATGGTGTGCGTTGACAGCTTGCAGCCGCCATGTTGTGCTGGTTGGCTGTGTAATAAACCGCGCTTTTGAGCTACCGCATATACATAATATTTAACTACTGCAACTACATTGATATCACCGGTGTTGCGTGCATTGTGAAATCGAATTATCAATTGGTGATGTAACGTGCATTCTCACGGTGGCACGCATCCAATTCACCATTAACAGTAACAGTAAAAGAGACAAGAAACAAGAGAAAATAGCAACGAGCTCATCGTCATTTGGCGCTGGTGGAAATGCGGGTGTTGCAATGGTATTGTTCGCTGTATTATATTAAAATCATTGCTTATTCATAATAGTAATATAAAATATAAATAATTCTGGTATTTTGTTTTTTTTTACAAATGTGCACCTACTGTTGATCGAATACTAGGATTCGTTGCGACTGCGCATGCGCCTTATGGACCTGTCATTTGTTTCAGTGAAACCGCAACCTCCGCCATCAATTATTTTATATATATTTTTGAGTTAAATTTGTAAATGTACATACGATTTGAACAAGATCTGGGATCCGGTAGTGCTAGACGACGTTGCGCAGAAACGCAAATCGCTCCCAGGATAAGCAGGGCAATCTGCTTCATCAACATAGCTTTACTCAACCTGCAACAATTTCAAATTGTAAGTTACATCATTATAGAAATTATACACAACATATACATGCAACATCATACTGTGTGGTCTAATCATTAAAAGTTCATTTTTGATTTATTTCCTTTCGTTGCGTTTTAGTTCTTTCGTGAGATCAGGATCAGTGTCGTCTTTAGGTATGGGCAAAGAACGCGTGAAGTCTTGCCCATGGCACATTGTATTGATAAGACGGCCCTGATCAAGATGTCAAAATAAAAACTGACAGACATCATTAGATTAATGGATTGGAAACCACTGCGGGACGTGTTATTGCTAAGAAGAAAAAGCAGAAAAAGTAGAAGGAAGAAAAGTTGATGGAAAATTGTAAAGGTGAACGTACTGACACTATAACGCTGAGAAAGGTTTGAAGGTTATGTTTAGCATTTGTTCGCGTGCATAGACGCAAACATGAATAATTGTTATACTAATTCTGTCATTAAGAGTATGTACACTTTCACCGGACGGTATTCTTCTTCTTTTCTTTAAGCTTGTCATGATTGTTGCAGCTAAATCTTTTTTAATCTTAATTATTTTTTTGTTCTTTTTTGTGACAATAAGACAAAATTCATGATTGTTTGTATGATGCGATGCTGATAATTTTGCGTTTTTTGTAATTATTTTTAATGGTGTTGCTGACGTTGTTTCAGATGAGGATGAGATGATCATCCTGCAGTTTGGCAACAGAACGGAAAAGGACGTGTTTGTTGTTAATTATCTACAAGTTAACAGTATCTAGAAATCAGTAAAGAGCGAATAATGTTGCAATCACATGTAATAGAACACAATAGAAGAGAAGATACATGCGATAAGTGCAAATCGTGTGCTGACAGTAGCAAAACTCGAAAATTTCATGCAAATGCTAAGTCTAAACGCGATAATAATCAACAATTCAGAGGTGGATTTAATAGCAGTTTATGCTCTTAGATCAAATAATTTCATAGTTACATTATTCGCTAATTTGTTTTATTTCAGATAGAATAAGTCCGACTCTGGAAGGTTTATTTGTTTAAATTTGTTGTGAATCTTCTCGGTGTGACATGCAAGTCTCACGGTGTTTTGTATTACTATTGCAACACTTTGACATTTCAACAACCCGTGTAATTACGTTGCGCATGCGCAGTAACTACTAAGTACATAGCTTAAGTGAAAATCCTCTTCAGGCCTTCTAATAACTATCCATATTACAAATTGCCATAAATGTACGTCCGGGAGACGTTAGAAAGACTCAAATTTGGCATTCCGACGGACGTCCATAACCCGCAAATTGTTTCTACTTGCGGTACTTTTTGTATAGTATTGCTAAGCTGTCAAAATTTTGACATTCAAGTAACTTTATCTGCTATCCTCTGTTCTATGATGACACAATTTTCTTCGAAAACGATTTTGCGCTTAGAATCGCAAGGATGACAGAAGACAAGTTCTCTATGTTGCTAGCGTTGGTGTCAGTGTCATTGTCGTTGTCACCTGAACTGACCTAGAACTTCAGTTAGCTCACTTCTTTTGACATTTCTTTCTGCATTTCTAGCGCACGCGTCTACGACGCGCTTCGCATTATATTACAATATTCATATGTGTGTCTGCATGCGTGTCGCGAATTCTTCCAAATTTTACTCTCTCTGTCTTGCTCTTTAGTATGAACCTTAAAGTCTGGGTTGGGTCATACGCACACTTTTATGCAAATTTCGTTTTCGATTTGCTTGGCCTCAAACCTGTCAAATGATAAATTTGACATTGACATTGCCATCCACTATTACTATTCTCTAATTTATTGTTTTATTATTGCTATTATTATTATATTCAATTTCATTGGCCGATGAGACGAGAAAGAAAAAGAAACAACAACTGTATCCGCTTGGATGGAATTCCTCATCGGCATCGATTAGCTCATCATTGGAATATTACCTGGTTTTTTTAATGTAGTTCAGTAGTACAACCGAATCCGGTTCAAAGGACCACTACTCAAATCTTCAATAAATTTCATCTTACAAAAAAAACTCACATGATTCTCGTCATAGTTCAATCTATGAAAATGAAAAGGACTTTGCATCCGGTTCAACGGGCCAAATGCTAAGTAAGCTTAATGCGATGCGTTTGTTTTCGGCGCATTTTCCTTACGGTAATGACGGAGATGAGGACGGATCGTGGTCGACCGAGTGGCATTCTTGTGTCCGTCCTGGATTACGTTTCCTGCGGATCTGGGTCGTGCGACGACCTCTGCTGTTCGAAGAACGCTTTTAGACTAAGTAAGACTACAGTAGATGACCACGAGATAAATGATGTATGTATTTACAGTGTGTCATAATTCTTTCGGCATGTAAGAAAACAAAAGAATATAATAAAATAGGATTTATCTGTGGGCGTTGTTGTGCGCAGAATCTAGTAACTAGTAACGACGAATGCTTAAAATATTAGTGTGCGCACGCGTGACGAATGCCCGAAGCCCGAATGTTTAGAGTTCAAAGAGAAATTCCAAGATGTGAGCAATAAATTTAAATATGGCGTCATTGGAAAACAAATGAAGGTGCGCGACGAACAAGTGTGGTGCTACAAGCGTGTGAAAATATTTTCGGTTTTCACTTCTTCTTCGTCAAAACGTTTTATTTGTGAATAAATATGCTTTAGATCTTTGTGTGCGCACGCGTGTGTGTGTAAGTCGTGGAAATATTTAAATAATTTCTAGATGACGCGTGATGCGCGACTTAGACGAAGAACAGTTGAATGAAATACGTCCGTCGACATGCGCTAACGACCTGCACAAATACGAAGAGTCGTTGATGCTGGAATGCGCGATGCTTTGATCAGCGGTAATAATGATGTCACGTGATACTACGTTAATTAAACTCAAGATGTCACTGTTCCGGAAGATCACTCGCAAAGAAAAATTTAAGTTGACGCTTTAGTGAATGAAATAAGATATTGTTAGCAATAGCAATAGAAGTGAAACCTTGAATATTTGAAAGAGGCATCATGAGTAGTGGCAGATTTATGCACAGATCCAGGAGACGCTTGCCTAGGGCCTCTCAAGCCCTTAAATTCCGATAGTGGCAGCAAAAGCTTTATTGCGAAGGGACCCTCCTGACTGATTGTGAGCCTCATGCTTCTTTTCAAACAGGGCCACGTCAGCTCTAACTCTGCGGCTGAAGATGATCCATGAAATATTTGAGTAAATAGAATTATTAAGTTCTCGGAAGCCTAACAATTCGAGTGGTTGGGCCCAGTACCAGAATCACACACAAGCGCGCCTGGGGCCTCTTAAGCCAAAGGTGCCTGCAAAATCTGAAAGTGGCTACGAATGAGCCTTAAACTTTTTGGCTGCCTAGGACCCCGTCAGTTCTAA